>JBAMCJ010000406.1:0-20669 GCA_037075205.1 Drosophila prostipennis
GTTGCATCCACAAGCGTTTTTGTGGCAACATGAAACTAGGGTCTGGGCAGTGTGAAAATTGGTAACTTGCTAAGTAAAGATGTTCTCCGTTTCGCTCTCTTTTTCGTACTACTTTATTGACAGCTTCAGCGAAGTTAACATAGTTGAGTTAACATACTAGATAACAGAGTGCACAGACTCTGGAATTCATACAGATTCATACAGATAAAAATATACAGGGAAAAACGCAGTTTGACCGAACATCCCGGCACCCTTGAAAGGATCTGTTTTCAACACCTCTTAGTCCTTCAGGTCAGATGTTGGAATCAATGCCAGCTTGTGAACTGGCCTAAAAAGTAGCCAGTAGGAGTTCGAAGATGAGCAACTCGAACCAGCCCATCCTTGCCCGCTACCACGGCATTGATACGGCCGAATTTCCAATGTTGTGGAGGGCGATTATCATCGTGTATGATGGCCAACGATCCAACGTTGATGTTTGTTGTAGACTGAGACCATTTGGTGCGGGCTCGCAGTTCGTTGATGTATTCCGATGACCAGCGGCGCCAGAACTCTTGTTTGAGGGCCGTCACGACATCAAAATGCTGAAGATTGGTAAGGTTGACAGTGTTGATTTGGCGCTCTGGTAAAGCGCGCAGCGATTTTCCAATTAATAGGTGACCCGGAGTAATTGCTCCATAATCACTCGGATCAGACGATAATGGTGTGAGCGGGCGTGAATTAAGAATGGCCTCAACTTCAGCCGCCACTGTGGTGAGCTCTTCGAATGTCAGCCGTGTATTCATGAGTGTTCTGTTGAGCAATCCCTTCGCGCTTTTCACCGCCGCTTCCCAAAGGCCGCCGAAATGGGGTGCCCTAGGAGGAATAAAATGAAAGTTAATAAAGTCAGAGGAACAATATGAATTAATGGCATCTTGCGTGGTTCGGTCGAACATAAATTTCTTCAGTTCGTGGAGATGATTAGCAGCGCCTGTAAGGTTGGTAGCATTGTCACAGTAGATGTCTGATGGCAATGAGCGGCGAGCAATCATTTGCTTGAGAGCAGCGAGAAATGCGCTAGTCGATAGTTCTGACACGACTTCTATATCTACAGCCTTTGATGCCATGCAGACGAAGACTGCCAGGTAGGACTTTACAGGACCGCAAAAGTCTATGCCACACTTGGAAAAGGGTTGTTGCGGCAGCTGTCGCTCAGCAGGTAGTGATCCCATTAATTGCTCTTGCAGTTTCGGCTTGTAGCGAACACAAGAAACGCAGGATCGGACGACGCGCCTTGCTAAGTCTCTGACGTTGACGATCCAAAATTCCAAGCGAGTGAGCGCCACCAACGCCTTTGGTCCAGCGTGAAAGTTGCGAATATGAAGATGCCGTACATAAATCCATGAAATGTGCGACTTTTTAGGCAAAAGGATCGGATGTTTCTCACTTTCTGGGATATTGGCGTTTTCGAGCCTGCCACCGACTTTGATAAGCTGGAACCTTGACGATAATTCGATGAATGGATTGAGGTACTTTAACTGTCCGTTTAGCGGTCGAGATTTTTGCAAAAGTTGAAATTCCATCGGAAAGGTTTGTTGTTGGAGATTCCATATTATGCAATCGGATGCGTGTCTTAGTTCTTCTGGTGTCAATCTACCCGCCTGCAGTTTGTCCTTCTTGCTCGTGAGTCGATAAAAACGGAACATCCAAGCCACTACGCGTAGGCAGCGTGTGTACGAACTTATTGTTTCCAGTTTTTCAAGAAGATGGTTAGAACTCACAATGGCTGTGAATGTGCTTTTTCGCTTCTCCAAATTAACTAGTTCCATGTCAAGATTCCTGTGACTGGGAGATGTGGGCCAGTTTGATATATGTTGCAATAGAAACGAGGGACCAGAAAACCATATTGAGGCTTGGAGTTCAGGCGTAGTTGCTCTCCTGGACACAATTTCAGCTGGGTTGACCGATGTTGGTACATATCTCCACTCTCCAGTCGAAGTTGAATCTTGGATTTCGGATACTCGATTTCCCACGAACGTCGATAGTGTAACAGAATGTTCCTGTAGCCAATGTAAAAGAATTTGGGAGTCAGACCAAAAGTACGCTGTATGCGGCTTGTCCAGAAGTAGTGGGTGAACCTTTGCATACAACTGCGCCAGTAAATGCGCTCCGCACAGTTCCAATTTTGGGAGAGACTTTCGTTTCACCGGAGCCACTCTGGATTTAGCTGTGAGGAGTCGGACAGCGATGGTTCCATCGAGGCAATCGGTACGCATTGAAGCGTCACAAAATCCGTGAAGCTGAATTGATTGGTACTGAGCCTGTATTCAATAGCGAGGAACCGAAAGAGTTGAGCAACTTTTGAAGGACTGCAGACATTTTGTCCAAGCGACATGCAAGTGTTGCGGTACGGATTCATTCCAACTCAGTTTTGCGAGCCAAAGTTCCTGTAGAATGATCTTGGCGACGATAATAAGCGGCGACAGCAATCGTATAGAGCGGACGCGACAGAGAGTATTGTACGCTTTGTGGTTGTTGTGGGCACGTTTTTGGGAGTGAACGCAAATAGTAATGTGTCGCACGTCTGATCCCACTGTACTCCCAGTGCACTGGTCACGCCGTCTGTGATTGGGTTGAGATTCTTGTTGGTGTGACTCTCGACAAATTCCACGTGGTTTGAGTGCCATTTAGTGAGCGGAAACTGACCGCATTCTAGTATTTTGGTGACTTGATCCTTCACGACTCGCAAAGTCGGTAGGTCATCTGCTCCGGTTAGTAAATCGTCGACGTAAATTGAAGTCCTTATAGCCGTAGCACCAATGGGGTATTCGGCGCCATGAAGATCTGCTAAATGATGTAAACTTCGTACAGCGAGATAAGGAGCAGAAGCCGTTCCGTATGTAACCGTGTTGAGGTGATATGTACGTAGTTGTTCACCTGGAAAGTCTCGCCAGAGAATGTACTGAAATTTGTGGTCGTTTATGTCAACATTTACTTGCCTGTACATTTTCGCTATGTCGGCGGTTAAGGCATAGCGTACTAGTAGAAAACGTAGCAGAAGCAGAAACAGATCATCTTGTATAGTTGGGCCGCACAGTAAGATATCATTCAATGAGACTTGATTCGACGTCTTACATGACGCATCGAAGACCACTCGTAGTTTTGTGGACTCACTTGTTGGCTTCATCACACAATGATGTGGGATGTAGTAGTGCGGGACCGATAAGTCAGGATTTGTCACGAGCGACATGTGGCCCATTTGTTCGTACTCGTTCATGAACATCCTATATTGGGTGTAGGTTTCCGGTGAACGGAGAAGTCGCCGTTCGACGCTGAGGAACCTTCGACGAGCTACATCAAAGGAGCTACCGAGCTGATTGGGGGAATCCATAAATGGCAACTTCACAACGATCCTTCCATTTTCCTCTAAACGTACTGTCTGCTTAAAGTGTTCCTCACACAATTTGTGTTCGGGCTTGAGTCGCTTAGCTGATGTAGCAATTGTTTCCACCTCCCACAGACGCATTAACTTTGTGTCAATGGCGGATAGGCTTTGAGCTAGATATGCATAGGACTTCCTTGATTGATTTGAACGATGGCTTCCTGCGACTGCCCATCCGAATAGCGTCTTTTGAAGAGTCGGCAAATGGGATCCGAGTTTGACTTGGCCCACTGCGAGAATATCGAAGAATGCCTCTGCGCCTAGCAGCATGTCAACTGCGAGAATATCGAAGAATGCCTCTGCGCCTAGCAGCATGTCAACGCTCCGGGAAAGATGAAATTGATCGTCCGCTAACGGCATATTGGGCGGAAGATTCCAGGTCGAGATATCAATATGGGTATCCGGTTGATATGCGATGGTAGGCGTTATACAGAGGTCGAGAGATAATTCGAAGGACGAAAGTCGAGACTTTATTGTCGTTGATGTGCGATGCTTTATGTGTGTATGCGAGTCGCCAATGCTTCGAATTTGAATGCTATGCTTGTCCCGCGGCAACCTCAGTTTTTGAGCAAAAGCCTCGGTCATGAAATTGACCTGGGAGCACGAGTCAAGAAGTGCTCTCCCGAGTCGGTAGGAGCCAAGTGAGTCCTGAACGAGCACCATTGCTGTGGCTAAAATAACCTGTGATCCTTTCTTTGCAACAGATTGCGCGTAAGCATGGGTTGCAGTTTCGATAGGGTACGTCAGCGAACTACCATAAGTTGGTGCTCCGTTGAAATGTGGTTGAGAATAGGCAACTGCTCCGCCAGGCTGTGGTTGCGAATGAGCATACGTAGCTGAGATCGGTTGAGACGAACTAGTCGATGATTGTGAAGACTCAGCCTGCAGAGAGCTGTGGTGGTGCAGTAGCGTATGATGCGGCTGATGGCAGCTTCGGCAGCGATTTTTCGACGGGCAATTCGAGACCTTATGGCCTTTGCCTAGGCAGTTGACGCACAGGCCATTCTTTTTTACCACTTCTAGACGTTGCTGTGAATCCAATTTCCGAAACTTGCCGCATGCCAGGAGTTTGTGTCCGCTGCTGGAGCACAAAATGCACATGACCTTGGTGAGGGCAAATGAAGAGTTATGAGCGTTGTGAGATGCAGACCAATTTGGCTTCGACTGGAAAGCCTTCCGAGTTTGATTCGAGGAATTTCCGCTGGACACTAAGTACTGACAGTGCCGTTCAAGTACATTGACGCACTGATTCCAGGATGGCAACGACGAGTAGTCCAGCGATTCGTTCCATTTGTTCCGAGTTTGCTGATCACACTTGTCCATGATCAAGCAAATTAGCATTGACTGCGAAATTTGTCCATCCGAGCCAAGCGACGACAGTGAGCTGAACAAGGCGGATGCATTATCGATGAGGCTGCGTAATTGATGTGCATTTGACGAGCTTACAGGCTGCAATTTAAAGATTGATGTTATTCTTTCCATAAATATTAGCGCTGGCTTGCCATATCGAGCCTTTAACTTATCCAGGGCCTTTGGAAAGTTCTCACTGGTGACTGGGAACGCCTTTACTGCTTCCAGTGCTGGGCCCCTCAGACAGTTGAGAAGATGGTTGAACTTTTCGATGGATGACAAATTCTCGCGAGCAGTGAGCTGCGTAAACGACGTGATGAAGTTTTTGTACTCCGTGTGAGTACCATCGAAGGTGGGCAGCGGCAGTCGTGGAAGTTTAGACTGCGGTGGTGCTGTGGTACTGGACTCCAACACTGTGCTGCTTAGATCTTCGCCGAGGAGTTGTTTGATAGCCAATTTGGTTGTAATGTACGTATCCTCGATGTCAACGCGCCCGTTGTCGGTTGAATCCAACGTTTCAATTTTGGATTGAATGGTTAGTGCCTGTATAAAGTAGGACTCCAAAATTCCCAGACGACATTGGAGTTCAGCGGCAGAGCGGTTGAGCATCTCCTCCTCAACATGATCATCAACTATCGATTTGATTCGCGAAATGTTTCTTTTAACATTTGCTCTTTGACGCTTGGCCTCGTCAAGAGGGCTTGGATTCGGTACCATGATTTTTTCAGTGCAGTCAACTTTTTGAGGTTAAAGCTGATGCGTGCGAAACGACAGAAAACTTCTGCGACGGTGTAGCGCGACGTCTTGCCGTTAATTTACGAAAGCGACAAATGTGTGGGCGACAAATGTAAGGGCAAGCGGCTCACCGGTGCACAGAAAGATCGAGAATCGAAAGCAATGCAGAAAACGAAACGTTTTGTTTCCAATTCTGAGTCGAGAGTAGATCAAGAACAGCGAGCGCAAAGCGAAGACGAAGAATAGTCCCGTTGGTTAGCGACACTGGACTGCACTTGCGTTGGTGTGCGTGTGTGTGTGCAGACGGAGTGAGCGATAAAGGCAAGGTTTTTTAGGGTCTGGGCAGTGTGAAAATTGGTAACTTGCTAAGTAAAGATGTTCCCCGTTTCGCTCTCTTTTTCATACTACTTTATTGACAGCTTCAGCGAAGTTAACATAGTATAGTTAACATACTAGATAACAGAGTGCACAGACTCTGGAATTCATACAGATTCATACAGATAAAAATATACTGGGAAAAACGCAGTTTGACCGATCAGCATTCTTGCAAGCATTCGAAAGTTCTGTCAGCCGTAGAGGCATCCCAAAAAAGGTTGTGTCAGACAATGGCCGAAATTTCCTTGGAGTCAGTAGAGAACTGACAAAAAACTTCGCAGAGTTCATGAAATCTGCAATTGATCATGTTTCCAGCCTTTACAGCAGTCGTGAACTAGAGTGGCAATTTATACCCCCCCACGCTCCCCATATGGGTGGACTCTGGGAAGCTGCCGTTAAGAGCTTCAAAAAGCATTTCACTCGAACCGCAGGTACCAGAATATTCACATTCGAGGAGTTTGCCACATTACTTGCGAAAATAGAGGCCGTTCTTAATTTTCGTCCGCTATGCATACCCAGATCCAATGTTGAAGACTTACTGCCACTAACTCCGGGTCATTTCCTTCGAGGAGCACCTTTAACGGCGCTTCCTGAAAATCCCAACGAATCTCTCTCCATAATAAACCGTTGGTAGAAGCTAAAACTTCTTCATCAAGAATTCAGCACCTGATGGCGACATGAGTACCTTCATGAACTCCACCGAAGGCATAAATGGAAGCAACCAAAAGCCAACCTTTCAGTTAATGACATCGTCATTATCAAGAACGACGCCTGCCCACCCACGCATTGGCGTCTTGGAAGAGTCATACGCTTACATCCAAGCAAGAAATACGCGCATAGTGGACCTCCAAACCCGAACTGGACCGCTCACGTGACCCATTGTAAAACTCGTGCCTCTCCCAATCAAAGACAACCCGTCCTCGGTTGAACAATAACCGAAATCCCAACACACTTTGCTTCACCACGGCTACACCACCACGGATGCTCCAAAGCATCCTAGAAGGAAGGACGTCAACCGCGTAGCCCACGAAAGGCAAAATCTCCACCAAGCAGCGACCGACCAGTTCGAGCGGGTCGTTCCAAAACACGTAACACTTCCGAACGCCGTCCTTCGAGACACAGTATCTCCCCATCTCAGACGCTTCGCCAGCTGCAGGAAGCCATCAAAAACTTAACGAAACTTCAAACCAAGTGTTCCTATCCCACCATTCCTAAAGAAGCTAAAACCAAAACTGGGGACTCGACCTCAAGAAGAGTTTCCGGTCACTTCTGAATAAAACGTTGCTACGAAAAGAACATTGCTCCGCATATTGTTTGAGTTTCTTTTCTTTTGTACCCCAACTTTTAATCATCCTCATCGGCATCCGCCGCCTCATCCAACATCATCATCGGCATCCTCCATCATCGTCGGCATCCGCATCTACTCGGCATCCGCACCTCCTCAGCATCCGCATCAGCATCCCCTCTTCACCCATCACCGCAGGCAGCAGCTTCTCCGAGCTGAGCCGGCAATTCATCAACTCCAATCATCCACACAAAGCCACAGCAAGCGAGCTCCGCTACTTAGCTGCCAGCTTTTCAGAAGTAACTGATTTAATGGCTTTTAAAAAAAGCTTTTAATCATCCTCATCGGCATCCGCCGCCTCATCCAACATCATCATCGGCATCCTCCATCATCGTCGGCATCCGCATCTACTCGGCATCCGCACCTCCTCAGCATCCGCATCAGCATCCCCTCTTCACCCATCACCGCAGGCAGCAGCTTCTCCGAGCTGAGCCGGCAATTCATCAACTCCAATCATCCACACAAAGCCACAGCAAGCAAGCTCCGCTACTTAGCTGCCAGCTTTTCAGAAGTAACTGATTTAATGGCTTTTAAAAAAAGCTTTTACCAAAAAGCCATAAAAACGTGACTTCAAAACAACAACAACAAAACATCATGAATCAACCAATTCCAACAGAAAATGAGCTGGACGCTATTATGGAGGAGGAAATTATTCGGTGGGAGGTTTTAAAGAACTTCAACACGCGAGCATTGAAACCCTTGCTATCACAAAATAGAACGTCAGCTACCCAATTATCAATGCGCAGAGGAAGAAAACTGTTTATGGGGAGTCTATTGCCTTGGAACTTGATAAATATATTCTATATCTACCTGAGAGATATAACGAAGAAAGATGCCCATCTGAAGTTGCTCAAGGACAAGGAATATCGAGTTATAAAAAGAAGTAATGATGCCCTGCAACTGGAGATAAATATAATTGATTAATCCACTAATCACTATGAAATATTTATAAAATTTTTAACATTTGTACTCAAACATTTATTATATTCAATAAAACACACACACAGTTTAAAATCTTTTATTTGAAGAGGAAATGTCAACAACAACAGTATAATGATTATTTTTCAGTAAAAAATATAATCATATAAATAATATATATTTTTTATAACTTTCATTAGTATGAAATGTAATCGAGTCTTCCCACAGAGCTCCATCCACCATCTACCATCCAGTTGAACGGATGGTCCGTAAGGTTTTGCCGTTCCGAAAATTTCCCAGTTAGTCCGCCATCCAATTTTGACGGACTTTGACGGGCTCTTTTATGCGATAGTTAGGCGATGTTTTTTCGGTGGAACTCTGAATTCTTCCTCTTGACTGTGAAAAATGGAACGTTGACTACGAGAACAAATCAAATCAATGGCGGGAAAAAATTAAATAATGCGTAAGTTCATTGTTTTTTGGCTATTGTTGAATTATTTGTAGTTTGTTATGAGCGGAAAAGCATTCGCCAACAAGTTGCTATGTGTGGGCCAAAATTTAAGCTGTTCTGCAAACGAAAACATCAATGTTTGCAGCGAAGTCTCAGAATATGTTCTGCAATTCGTAAATACTAACAAATATTAATTAAAAGTTTACTATGTACTCCTATAAAGCTCCAAATTGCTATAAATTACCAAAACAGCACAAATTTGGTTTTGTTTACAAATTTAACACATTAATATTGGCTAGACAGAGGCGTAGTAAGAGCGGAGTGTTGGGTACGGGAGATTAGGCTCTCTTCCAGTCAGTAATATGTATGCATACTCGTTTTAGAATGTGTTATAAAAGCTCAGATATGTTTTAAACTTGTATCTTATTATATTATTCTACAATAAGATTTGGAGACCGCAATTTTACGACAGTTTTGCCGAGTTAAAATCCCCCTTCGTCAATGTTGAGTTGAGCAACTGTTCTTAAGTCAGCTGTTATCGGATGGTAGATGGTGGATGGAGTTCTGTGAGAACACGAGTTTCACATTCGTCAAAAATCCCAACCGTTTCACACGGATGGACCGTATGGGAAGAGGCTATAACCCTGCAAAGTATAGTTCATAAACCGATAATACATTTTTGTGCTGACGCACAGTGGCGCCATTTGACTTTTTTTTGGTAATAAATCATAACCAGTGAAGATAATTGAATGATGTAAACGGCAAATGATAGATAACACTGTGCAGCATTTTTAATGCTTTTTAAATTTACCTCGATGGATGATATATTTTTGGATTCGTTACGAAATCCCAAGTTAAACTGCGTTTTCCAAAAAGTTCCCCGACGCAAGGATTCTTTGCAAAAGGACCTCAAAGTTCGAAAAATTCTGAAATTGGCCAACTTTCCAGAGCTGTCAGAGGCAAACGGATTGATGGTTTGATTCGATGTTAAAGTTTTTTAAAAGATACACTCTTTATCTTTCAAACCCTGTAGTAAGAATAATTTTAGGATTTTTATTAAGGGAGAAACCAATTTTAGAAAACATAGTCAAAAAACATAAAAGCATACAGCTGCGGTCAAAATAGTAGTAGTGTTGCCTCCCTGTGTTTTTAAAAGTTTGTTGTTGTCACTTTTCTTATTCAATTAGTCTAATAGTACAATTAAATTCAATACAATATTATCAGGAGAAGATAAATTATAACAAGAAACCTATAAAAACGCAGGGCGGCAACACTACTACTATTTTGACCGCAGCTGTATACTTTTATGTTTTTTGACTATGTTTTCTAAAATTTGTTTCTCCCTTAATAAAAGTCCTAAAATTATTCTAAGTATGGGGTTTGAAAGATAAAGAGTGTATCTTTTAAAAAACTTTAACATTGAATCAAACCATCAATCCGTTTGCCTCTGACAGCTCCGGAAAGTTGGCCAATTTCAGTATTTTTCGAACTTTGAGGTCCTTTTGCTAAGAATCCTTGCGACGGGGAACTTTTTGGAAAACGCAGTTTAACTTGGAAATTCGTAACGAATCCAAAATATAGCATCCATCGAGGTAAATTTTTGATGCTGCATAGTCTAATTGATCCACCTTTCAAATTATTACTTGACACAGGGAGTGGGCGTGGCAGAGGCGTACTTACAAATCGGCAAAGTCAGAATTTAAAAACAAATCCATTTTTTTCCAACAAAAAAAAACTTTCTAAAAAGTTTTTGTTGTTTTTAGTTTCTTTTTTTATGTTGTAATTTTTAAAAAGTATTAAAAAAAAAAAAAATGGGGTTTTAAAAAAAAATTTATATTTTTTTTTAAATGTTGTTTTGCTTAGTTTCTTTTCTTATGTTTTAATTTTTAAAAACTAAAAAAACAAAAACAAAAATAAATTAAAATTTTTAAAAAAAAATTTGTTTTTATATATTATGTTTTTTGAAATAATGGTCACAATTTGGTAAACTTGGTAAATCCAATAGACTTAACATTTCATGTGCATAATGTTAGCAATGCAACTTTTGAAAATGCAAATTTTTTTCTATCGACAATTTGCCGTTATTTATCCGTAAATTATTCGTGAAAGAAAAAAAATTTGCCGCTCAATTATTTTTAAAATTATGAGATGTTCTGCTAAGTTGATATCAACTTAGCAGAACACCCATTTTTTATATATTATGTTTTTTGAAATAATGGTCACAATTTGGTAAACTTGGTAAATCCAATAGACTTAACATTTCATGTGCATAATGTTAGCAATGCAACTTTTGAAAATGCAAATTTTTTTCTATCGACAATTTGCCGTTATTTATCCGTAAATTATTCGTGAAAGAAAAAAAATTTGCCGCTCAATTATTTTTAAAATTATGAGATGTTCTGCTAAGTTGATATCAACATAGCAGAACACCCATACAAAACTGTAACATTTCCAAAATCTGTTTTAATGGGAATTTGCCGTTATTTATCCGTAAATTGTTCGTGAAAGAAAAAATTTAGTTGCTCTTGTTTTAACATTTTTTTTTTTAAAGTCGAGTTGTTCTGCTAAGTTGATATCAACTTAGCAGAACACCCATACAAAACTTTAACATTTCCAAAATCTGTTTTAATGGGAATTTGCCGTTATTTATCCGTAAATTATTCGTGAAAGAAAAAATTTAGTTGCTCTTGTTTTAAAATTTTTTTTTTTAAAGTCGAGTTGTTCTGCTAAGTTGATATCAACTTAGCAGAACACCCATACAAAACTGTAACATTTCCAAAATCTGTTTTAATGGGAATTTGCCGTTATTTATCCGTAAATTGTTCGTGAAAGAAAAAATTTAGTTGCTCTTGTTTTAACATTTTTTTTTTTAAAGTCGAGTTGTTCTGCTAAGTTGATATCAACTTAGCAGAACACCCATACAAAACTTTAACATTTCCAAAATCTGTTTTAATGGGAATTTGCCGTTATTTATCCGTAAACTATTCGTGAAAGAAAAAATTTATTTGCTCTTGTTTTAACATTTTTTTTTTTTTAAGTCGAGTTGTTCTGCTAAGTTGATATCAACTTAGCAGAACACCCATACAAAACTTTAACATTTCCAAAATCTGTTTTAATGGGAATTTGCCGTTATTTATCCGTAAATTATTCGTGAAAGAAAAAATTTAGTTGCTCTTGTTTTAACATTTTTATACCCGTTACTCGTAGAGTAAAAGGGTATATTGTATTCGTGCAAAAGTATGTAACAGCTAGAAGGAAGCTTTTCCGACCCTATAAAGTATATATATTCTTGATCAGGATCACTAGCCGAGTCGATCTAGCCATGTCCGTCTGTCCGTCTGTCCGTCCGGATGAACGCTGAGATCTCGGAAACTACAAAAGTTAGAATATTGGGATTACCAACACATATTCTTGGGCTTCCTACGCAGCGCAAGTTTATTTCAGGCGACCGCCACGCCCCCTCTAACGCCCACAATCGCCCATAGTCGCCCACAAACCATACTAAAATGTGCCTGGCGCCCACATTTTCAAATATTTCTGATAAGTATAAAGGCAATTTTGTTGCAATTTTTTAAATCGGACCATTCGTTAAAAAGTTAAGCCTGATCAAAGTTTATATCTCCCTCGCACTCCCTTTAGCTGAGTTACAACCTTTAGTCGGGACTCCAACCCGACTACAGAGTTCGCACTCCCTTTAGCCGAGTGACGGGTATTAGATAGTCGGGACACCAACCCGACTATAGCGTTCTCTCTTGTTTTTTTTTAAAAGTCGAGTTGTTCTGCTAAGTTGATATCAACTTAGCAGAACACCCATACAAAACTTCAACATTTTCAAAATCTGTTTTAATGGGAATTTGCCGTTATTTATCCGTAAACTATTCGTGAAAGAAAAAATTTAGTTGCTCTTGTTTTAACATTTTTTTTTTTTAAAGTCGAGTTGTTCTGCTAAGTTGATATCAACTTAGCAGAACATCCATACAAAACTTCAACATTTCCAAAATCTTTTTAATGGGAATTTGCCGTTATTTATCCGTAAACTATTCGTGAAAGAAAAAATTTAGTTGCTCTTGTTTTAACATTTTTTTTTTTAAAAGTCGAGTTGTTCTGCTAAGTCTGCTAAGTACAACGCGCATGGTAATTCTGCTAATTTTGTTGATATCCACTTAGCAGAACAACTCGACTTTTTAAAAAAAAAATGTTAAAACAAGAGCAATTAAATTTTTTCTTTCACGAATAGTTTACGGATAAATAACGGCAAATTCCCATTCAAAAAGATTTTGGAAATGTTGAAGTTTTGTATGAGTGTTCTGCTAAGTTGATATCAACTTAGCAGAACATCTCATAATTTTAAAAATAATTGAGCGGAAAATTTTTTTCTTTCACGAATAATTTACGGATAAATAACGGCAAATTGTCGATAGAAAAAAATTTGCATTTTCAAAAGTTGCATTGCTAACTTTATGGACATTAACATTTCTGGACTATAATTACTAGATTCTAACTCTGTGACAAGGTTGTGATTCCATGACCCTAAAATACAGTTTGGATTCGCACATACTAAATTGAATGCTTAGGCAGCGTAAGTTGTTTTGATCTGGCAAAAGTGGCTATTTTCATTTCTGAATAACTTTTAAACGTGATTTTTTACAGTAACATAATATATGGGTCATTCCACGTGAAACGTGACAGGCCAATTTGGGTCAAATCTCAGAATCAAGCGAAACTTTTTTTTTCGATAGAGGATTGAAATATAAGGATCGTTTTTTTTTTTTTTTTTTTTTAACTTTTACCGTTTATTTTTAAAAAATATTTTTCTAATTAAGCTCCGATTTTAGAGTTATGCAGCACTTGAGACTCGTTTGAGTTATTTTAATATGTGTGATGCCACTTTGGGGCATATCTTAATATCTTTCAGAAAAATATTTTTAAAAATTTTTAAATTTAAAATTAAGAATTTTTTAAGAGAATTTAAAATTAGAAAACTTCTGTACGCCGGAATACACGCGGTTTCCGAATAAAAAAATTATCCCCATATTGCTTCATCAATTCTTCACAAAGTGGTAAAATACAATTTTTGTAATCGCAAGACGTACTAGTAAAGACAGCGATTTTAGTTTAACGACTTTGCATCAAGCAACAACAGCGCAACGTGTAAGAAGAGAGCAGCAATACGAGCGCGGCAGAGCAGGAATAGTGTTTTCCCTTTCTAACACGTTGCGCTGTAGTTGATTGATGCAAAGTTGCTAAACTAAAATCGCTGTCTTTACTAGTACGTCTTGCGATTACAAAAATTACAAAACCACTTTGTGATTTGATTTGAAAAAGGGTTCCATATTTGTAATAGTGGATCAATTACCTGTCGATTGATATGGGTCGCAACTTTCTAGGACAAAGTCGAAAAAGTGATTTATTGCACTTTTTTGGCCCAAGGCGCCACTGTGTGACGGTGGTAAAAGCTTTGAGAGTAGTCAAAATAAGTCAATTTATTTTAAGTCAGCTTACTAAAACGAGAAATGCATGGAAGAAAAAATTTGATGCTCTAAAACATTTTAAATCACAAAATGCTTACAAGTTGGAAAAAACTTTTAAGTCAATAACAGATTCCTTAAATAAGCTAGTTAGTAAAAATAAAATACGAAAGTTTATGAATACAAACGAAGATAAATCATCGGTTCTAAAGCAAAAAAGTTAATTATTTAAAAATGAAACTCCCTGTAAAAAGCTTAAGAAACATCAATTAAGGTTTGATGACGATGATGATCATGATTATGGTTATGATCAGGGAATCAAGCCGAATCTAATTACGGTTCCGGTTCCGGTACTGGTCCCATACCGAATCTGCTTATTCGGTAAACGGTTATATTTCGGTATTGATGTTTTGGTGCCGGTTCTGGTACCGGTACGTACCGGTACAGTTAAACAAATTTCAGTTAATACTTTGAAATGATTTATGTGAGTTTTATTTGGAAAAAAAAAACTTGAATGCAAGATCAATAAAATTAATTTGATTTTTATACCCTTGCAGAGGGTATTATGACTTTAGTCAGAAGTTTGCAACGCAGTGAAGGAGACGTATCCGACCCCATAAAGTATATATATTCTTGATCAGCATCACTAGACGAGTCGATCTAGCCATGTCCGTCTGTCCGTCCGTCTGTTTCTACGCAAACTAGTCTCTCAGTTTTAAAGCTATCGGGCTAAAACTTTCCCAAAAGTCTTATATCTATTGCAGGTAGTAAGTCGGAACGAGCCGGATCGGACAACTATATCATATAGCTCCCATAGGAATAATCGGGGAAAAAAATGTAAAAAAAATGTATCTTGGGTGTTTTTGAACCTAGAACCTCCTTCTTTTGGAAATGCCATTTTTTATCTAATTCTGAATTTCGAATAAAATTTTTTTAAAATCGGACGACTATATCATATAGCTGCCATAGGAAAGAAGGAAAAATTAATGGGAATATAATAAGAAATAAATTATTGCGTCGTTGACTTTTATTGTATTCTCTTCTACTCTGGGATATAAGTCTTTTCAAATGTTTTCGAATTTCGAATTTCGATTTTAATTTTATCAATATCGAACTACTATATCATATAGCTGTCATAGGAACGATCGGAAAATTTGTGATTAATAGGAATTATCTGCAAGGGTATATAAGCTTCGGCTGGCCGAAGCTAGCTTCCTTTCTTGTTTGATATAAAATATACAAAATAAGAAAAAATAGGCATTAGTCTCTTCAAAAAAAAAAACGCGTAGAATAGCCCCAAAAATTCCAGATTTTCAAGTTTTTTAGACGAAGAATGTTTATGCTTCAGCGATATTTTCTTACATGAGCAGCTAAAAAGGGACGAAAAAAATTCCATTAGCGGAAAGTGGGAGCTGATACATACATACGGGTACTTTTTTGTTCCGGATTTTAAACGAATTATATATTTTAAACGAACCAAAACCGTACCGGTACCAGCAATACGGTAATCGGTACGAAATTAAATTTTTATTTTGGTCTCGGTACCGGTACCGGTTCTCTATTAGGAATCGGTTTATTTCGGTTATAGGTTCCGGTTCTGGTTTTATTCCCTGGTTATGATGATAGTCAAATGCGAAATGGAGAAACAAAAATGTATAATGATGATGATACTAGTGTCTCTGCTCATAAATTTTTTTCACAGTCACATATTGAATTGGGATCAGAGCCGGAAACACCGCTAGAAACATCACTAGAAACACCGGTAGAAATAGAAGCAGATGCTAGCAGTCTAATTCATGTAGACTATGATTTTAATGTTGTAAAGTAGTTTCTGGGGTGCTGGGGTGCGGCTCAGTCTGGCCAGGATCCCCTTTACAGAAAATTTATAAAGGATGGGACATGGATTGAAGATAACTGGTAGGTGGGCGCTAGGTGGAAGTTGCCCGCCCCCTTTAATCGATCAATAAGACTGAGGAAACAATTTTTATTGGTATACAAGTAGGTAATACAGACCACGCGGATCACTTTTCGGATACGCCTATGGGGTAATCAACAAGGAGGGCAAAATATCTCTTTGAAGGGGGCGCTCTTATATCGCACTAGTTTAACATTTGTGGGCTGTGGCCTGGATTACAGTCTAGCTAGCACGTCTGATTTCTCTCAGCATTCGCCGATGGGGTCACCCGTGCCCCTTTTGACCAAAACATGTCGGAGTCCCACTGTACCGCCAGCAATCGCTGGTGGGGCAGGGCGCCGTCAAGTAGTAAGCCCGGACACGAGCCTTATTCTGGGGTCAGTCTAAAATGAGGTTATTTTCCGGTCGGCTTGTCCGACCCCAGGCAATAAAAATAAACAACAACTCAGGTTTTCTTTTTATTTAAGAATTTTTCTTCATGATCTTAGTTTAGTCTCCGCTATAATATTTGCAAGTTTTTTTTACATATTTACATAGTTTCTACATCTAGCACTTCGGCACAGAATACTAGGAAAGGGGCGTCTCTAACCAAGCCAACCCTGCAATACCGCATCGAGGTCGGGAAAACCTTTCCAAACACGTGGCTGATGGCCAGTTTGGGCTTTTTGTGGCCACTCGGTGCGGGTCTTGCGTCTCACTCACCCATCTCACTCCTTGTGTGTGCGTATTTTCCAGCGCAGGTCTCCTCGCCGCTAGTCCTGGGCCGAGAGATCTACACCACATCCTCGTCCTGCTGCTCCAGTTTCTTGCTGGGCCAGAGTCAAACGACCACTGGGTTTGGTTCCTGCTCTTGTGCTGGTGGGCTGGGCTCCTCGATGTGTCCTTTTCTCGGCTTGTCACTCGCCTGGGCCAGAGTCAAACGACCGCTGCCGCTGCTCATTATAATGTCCGTGTCAATCGACCGCTCGGAAACCACTAACTCCTCTGCTCTCTTCAGCTTCTTGTCTTGGCGTCGTTTTCTTGAAAAACTTCCATGATTCTATCTTCCTCTCGTTCGCACTTTCCGGTCCACACGACGTCCGCTGCGTTCCTGCGGCAAGATATGCTCCACCAGGGATTGCGGCAGGCTGTTCCCTTCCATCCGGATGCGCCAATGTGGTGGGGGGACGATCCACTCCTCGCCCTCCGGTGTAGCATGGCGGGAATGATCGTCGCGGCGAAATGCTGCGGCGTCCTGTGCCGGTGCGGCTTTTGCCTCGCTATGCGTGTGTACCTGGTGTCGGTCTACGATGGCCAGTTCTAGGGATCGTTGCTGCTGGTCAACCCAATCCATTTCTTTCGCCCAGCTCCCGAAAGCGGGAGGTTGGGCGTCTTCATCTTTTCGTCCGGCTCTGTGGATGGAGTATGGGCGTCAGGCTGCTCGTCTGACTCCAGGGCCGGCATCACCTCGTCGGTGTCGCCTCCGGTCGGTATGAGTAATGACTCCAGGGCCGGCATCTCCTCATCTGCGTCGTCTCCGGCCGGTATGAGTAGTGCCTCCAGGGCCGGCATCTCCTCATCTGCGTCGTCTCCGGCCGGAAGGCGGAATGCCTCCAGCCAGTCTCGGGTGGCTCGCCGCAGTTGCCTATGGCTGACTCTCATTGCCGATGGTGTGGGTGTAGGGGTGTGTGTACCCACGGCTGCTCCTCACTACCGTCTCTCTCGAGGGATCTAGGGCACCCGCGATCGAGTTCCTCCAGATCCTGGGTCTGAAGTGGGCTTTCATTCCCGGTGCTGCTCGTGCCTGAGTCGACCGTGCTCTCTAGGCTGCTGACCTCCCATTCACCAGCGCTCTCCTCTCCGGAAGGGGCTGGTGTCGGCGGAGCGGCGGGTCGGCTGTCTTCGTCGTCGGTGATGACTACGACTTCTGGGGTCGGGTTGACCAACGCGCTAGGCGTGTTGGTTGGCGCGCTTGCCGCGTTGTTTGGCTCCTCGTCGCTCTTTTCCCAAGGGTACTCCAGCAAGACGCCATTCGGGCTCAGGGTTTCCGCTGCAACCGCCGTACCAGGCGTCTCCAGCCGCCATAGGTGGGGTTCGTCGGGCACACTTCGGCCTAGCGCGGCTTCCGTGGCCTCGGTTCCGGGGCAGGGTCCGATGGCCTCCTCCACGCACTTGATCAGGTGCCACCAATCAGGGGAATTCCCCGTCGTCGGATCTGTGAAGAGACAATGGATTAGTTCTGGGTTTTTCACGATGGCCTACCTAGCGTTTGTACGCAGTTAGACGGGTCATGATGGACTAGGACGGGTCAATTAGTAGTTAGTTCTCCGGAGGCTAAGTTAGTGCGGCACTGGGAGCATGGAGTTTTTCCCCGTAGGGGAGTGAGAACGTTGGGAAGGCGCGCCTCGTAAATTGCTTATCGTCAGGCTTCTGTGGTGCTAAATCCTGGGTTTCTCTGGGATAGGTCGCCTCTTTCAGGTCGGCCAGCGCTGCGGTTCTGCGTTGTCTTCCGTGTACTTACTGAAGTCGTACTATTGTGGGCGCGACAAACTTGACGACTTTGTATGGCCCTTCGTACTTAGGTGCGAGCTTCGCGGCGAAGTTGTCCGCTGCCTTGGACAAGTGATGTTGTTAGAGAAATACCAAAGATCCTAACGTGGGTTTCCATGCGCGGCGGCGGAGATCGTAATGTCTCCTCTGTTCTTGAGAAGCTCTCTGCGTATTATCCCGTACTGCCTTAAACACTTCTCGAATCTTCTCTGCCTTGTCAAGAGGCAATCGAGCGACGTTTGTGTCTCCAGGCGTGACTTCGTCGTACAGGGCTCCTGGGAGGCGTGCCTCCATGCCGTGAACGATGAAGGCTGGGCTGAGCCCAGTAGAGTCTGAGACGCTGCTGTTTATCGCCAGATTTAGTTCTGGTAAGAGCTCGTCCCAGGTCGTATGCTTCTCTTCGATGTATTGGGCGACCATAGTCTTAATGGTTCTATTTGCCCTCTCCGTCGGATTCTGCTGCGGAGTGTAGGGTGCGGTATATTGGATCTCCATTCCGGCTTGTTTGCAGAATGCCTTGAAGGACTGACTGGTAAATTGGGTCCCGTTGTCGCAAACGAAAACGCGAGGAACCCCGAAGTGGTTCAAGATCCGCTCTCGAAATGATTTTTAGGGGTGAGCAGAGGTGGCTTTTCTCAAAGGAACCAACTCTACCCATTTCGAAAACGCGTCGAAGAATACCAATAGCATACTATTTCTACTCTTGGATCGCGGGAGGGGTAATAAAATCTGCTCAAATCGTGTAAAAGGCTCACTGATCTGTCTGGTGCACATTATACCGGCCGGCTTGTTCTGGCTTACCTTATAGCGCTGACACGTATCGCACTTACGGACGTATCTAGCCACATCACGGAAGAGCCCTGGCCAGTAGTAACGTTGGGCAACCCGTGTGGTTGTCTTTTTAATCCCGAGATTTCCCGCCGTCGGCTGGTCATGGCACTCCAACAGCACCCGCGGTAGGTGTTCTTTGGTCACACACAGCTTCCATGGCACGGATTCCTCATCATCGGGCCGTGATCCTATATGTCGATGTAGCTGTTCGTTCTCATAAACGGAGCCTGGGAAATCTTTTGGGTTCTCCTGTACTAGTTTTAGTATCCGCTGGTACCAAGTGTTTTCGGGGCGTTTTCCTGAATCCTGTGCACTACATCCAATGGCTGGCGGGACAAAGCATCCGCGACTATGTTTTTGTCTCCGCGTCTGTATTGGACGACGAACGTATACTGTTGCAGTTCTAACGCCCAGCGCGCTATTCGG
The DNA here is from genome assembly GCA_037075205.1 of Drosophila prostipennis. Classification (NCBI taxonomy): domain Eukaryota; kingdom Metazoa; phylum Arthropoda; class Insecta; order Diptera; family Drosophilidae; genus Drosophila; species Drosophila prostipennis. Next base: position 19,762 of record JBAMCJ010000406.1, read on the forward strand.
CCAGTGGGGTTATCGATTGAGTTAAGCCACTTCAGCGCGAGGTGGTCGGTGATTACCTAAAACCGATACCCTTCCAAATAACAACGTAACTTCCTGGTGGCCCATACAATGGCCAGACACTTCTTCTCTGTGGCCGAATAGTTTTCTTCGGCGGCGATGAGACGTCTGCTAGCAAGCGTGACGACACGCTCCGTGCCTTGGATTGTCTGAGTTAAGACGGCTCCCAGACCTACGTCACTGGCATCGGTTTGAAGGACAAATTTCTCGCAGAAATCCGGGCATGCCAGCACGGGTGCCTCCGTAAGTTTCCTTTTAAGTTCCTCCCCCCCATTAGTTTCCCGATCGAGGGGGACGGCAGCATTCTCGGGTGTATATCCAACGGCGTCCACAATCCCAACACAAAAGAACTCTAGGATTCCGGCAGTCATAAGCGAAATGTCCCTCTTACGCACAGTTTCTTCAGGCTTGTCTGACATTATACAGCGGATTTCTTACCGCATTACCGGGTTCTGGGGTCACGGCAGAAAGGACCGGTGTTTGCCCTAAGAGGGCCTGTGATGCTCCGTGGCTATTTTGGGGCAGGCGCGATTGGGATCCTGCTAATATTCTCGTGAGTTGATGGATGCCACGATCCCTGGTTACCTCGTGCTATCGCACTATAGGCTGGATGACCGCTTTTTGTGGCCTTAATTAATAACTTAAAAACGAAGCAACATTTTCAAGTTTTTTTTTTGAATTGAATTTATAATATTAAAAACATGTTTTTGTTAGAAAAATAGCCGCTATCACGCCTTTTTTAAGAAAAAAATTTTTTTTTTTAGTTTTGTTTATAATGAAATGAATATAATTACCAGATAAAAATTGAGTGCCTTACAATTTTTTTTTAGGTGTAATCGAATTTTTTATTA
>JBAMCJ010000409.1:600000-849504 GCA_037075205.1 Drosophila prostipennis
ACTAAAAATTCTAAAAATTCAAAACCACAGCTACACAGAGAGAAAGTTTCACTGATAAAAACAAACATGTAGAAACATTTCCAATTTAAACAGGTATATTACATTAAAAACCTTTTACTAAATACTATAGTATTATACATTTAAAAAATGTATAAATACTGGATTATTCTCCCAGTGCAGCTCTCTGCACTCCCCTGCTTTTCGGCGCCAGTCGAGAGACTTCAGCTTGTGCCCACACATCCGCAGTCCAGATGAGGGAGAAATCCGATGAGGACGGACCTCCGAAAATGAATTGCAAGTCATTGGGAGTCGGGCCATATCCAGAACACACGTCACTCTGTCTAGGATAAAGCCCGGATGGTACAGGATGCACTGCGCTCGCTTAAGTGCACATTACTCGCATCATTTGTAATGCTAATCAAAGCCAGTCGCAGACCGAAACCGAGACCGAGACCTATGTATACCCATGGCATGGGATGCAGTATCTTGAGTTGTGCGCGGAGTTAACCTACATATAATGCAGATGCAGATGAGGACGAGGACGACCCGCCCAACTTGACAAATCTGCTACGCCCACGCTGATTAACAATCGCAGCCGCAACAAACAACTGATAATGAGCGATTGACTCTACAAATGTGACTGCTGGGGAGGAGGAGGAGTCCTGGATCTGGATAGTGAGGCCACCACGAGGTGGGTGCTTTCAATTAGGGCTGGACACTTAAGAGGGCAGTATGGTACTTTAAAGTGCGGTCACTGATTGGACTGGTTGATTTTAGAGTATGAGAAGAGTAGTTATTAAATGGTATCCGAAAAACCAAATTGCACAAAATATATTTATGAATTAAAACCAAATGATTTGTAGGACTTACCAATTTATGTTTTCTTATAATACTTAGATATTTGACATTTTTCAAAATTATATTTTATTAAAGCTAACATTTTTAATGGAATTATTAATTAGATCTCAGACTTTTTTTCTGATATAAAAAATGTAATTTATTGTGTACCTACTCCCCAAAAAAGCTATTTTTGAAAATGCCTCTTAACACACCTAAATTAAACTCTCCCTTTCAGCTACCCGGTTCAGCGACAAAATCAATTTAGTAAATCAAACATCCACGTCCACAGCCAACGACAACAACCTACATGTAAAGTCATAACAGCAAATGTACCGTAAAGCAAACATGTTTCAGCCAACTGCCATATAAGCCAAGCGCTTTGTACAAATTCCGACGGAAAGGCAGCAGCAACGAACAATCGCGTCATAATCGTTTGTAGCGACTAATTTATGATCTTAATGGCGGCTAATTAACACCATTTTCCACAATTGAAAGATTTTCCATTAAATAAAACACTTTATGGAATGGCCCAGCAGCACGCAGTTCCCAGTTCCCAGTTTTTCCCATCCAAAGAAAGCAGTCAACTCATCCACATCCACTTTTGCTCGCTTCACTAACCTTAACCCCCCACAGCCCCCTGTCCATTCCTCGCTCTCTGTGGCGGAAGTTGAGCGGCAGTTCGATGCGTTTGCAGCTCAAATGGAGCAAAACACACAGAACTCCAGGAGGAGAAGTGCAAACAAAGCAGACCCCAAATGAAGGGCTACTAGCTGAAAGGGCATGGTCCGCCGAAGGGGGTGGGGTACACCAGGGGCGTTCCTCTATAGAGAGGGGTGGTGAGGGGTGAGACAGCAAATTGACGGCGCTACAAATCGACTAAAAGTCACTGGCGATTCTTAACGCATGAATGCCAAAGTCGGCCCATAGAAATAGCGAAATAGAAATAGAAGGAATAAAGTAGTAACATTAGTAAAAAAGTTCCAATACTCTAGCTGAAATAAATGTACTCAAAATAATTAAAGGAAAATATATAAAATCTGACTATCAATGATTTCGTCAAAAAAAACCAGAAAAGGGAAAATATAAAGTTGATTTCTGATCAGATATTAATCCATCATAGTTAGTTTCAGTTAATTAGAGAAATGTCTAGTCTTATTTGAAATAATTTGAAACAAAAACTAGAAATAAATGAATATTGAATTAATTTTTGTTCCTTTTCACTTGTTGGATTTCGGTATTATTTGCTATGATATATTATTAAGAATACCTATATTTACAGTAGGTAAAATGAGTGTATTTAATATGCCTAAGTTCCAAAGGGGTAGGTAGACGAATATTCCTTCTTATTAAAAAATGTTTACTTCTCAGACCCTGTTTCCTCCATTAAAGAATGCACGCCACTTGTTCTGGAAAACATATTGAAGGAAAGGCCCAGTCAATGTTGAGTTATTGCCTGTGCAGAGTATTCCACGAAAAAGAAAAAGTGTTGGACAGGGCATTTGAAGTGGACTCGAGTTGGGTTCGATTCGGTGAGCTTGGCTCGGCTTGGCTGTCGCCGCCCGTTTGGCTGGCCTGACCGGGCTTGGTCAATTGGGGGACTGGGAAATGGGATTGGGAATGGCAACAGCAACAGCAATAGCAACCGGGAACTGGGAACGGGTGTCCGATCGCCTGTGACGAACGATGCGATCTCCGAGGCGGCGGCAAAGTCACAGGCCAGTCTCAGGTCTCAAACCCAAAGTCACAGTCACAGCTGACAACTCACTGAGCGCGCAATGATTAATGGCACAATTGTGCGCTAGAGGTTCTGTTCGGATCGGTTCTTTTCGGATCGGCTTGGTTCGGTTCGATACAGATACAGATACATGACGGCGATAGAGACCGTCTGCAGTCGTCGGCGAGCTCCTCTGTGCCCTTTTTCTGCTAGTTTTCGTTTTTAATTGCGATCAAAAGTGTTGCCGGAAGCCATTTACAAAAGCTGTCACCAGGCCGCGGCCACTTTTATCGGAATCAATCAAGGGGCAACCCCGAACCCCGTCCCTCCAAATGAACACTTTACGCTCTGATTGAAGACCAGACTAGACCTAGACGCATTAACCCACGCAACTGCGGCGACCCGACCCCCAGCTTAACCCTCAACTCGAGCGTGGCATGTAATTGAATTAAAGAGCGACGGAGGCCAGATTAAAATTCCAGCACATCTGCTGTTTCCCAGCTATGCTGGGGAATTTGTGGCATGTCCAAAATGTGACCACGATCGGCTGTGTGGCACCTGCAGCTAAGCCACGATCTCGAGGCTCTCTGCACTCGGCTCTTGGCCTTAGCCAATCTTCGGGCTTATCAGCCGCATTGCAATCTATGTAATGCGCTCCCAATTGCCGGGACAGGCTGGAAAAAAACGGAAAAGACGAAGACGGAACCAGGGCCTGCTGATCTACGATCAGCAATCGACTGTGGATCGATCCATCGATCGATCGATCGGACCCATCGATCTAACCTTAAACGAAGCTAGTCATCCAGTCAGCCAAAGAAAGTGATGGGACAAAAAACGAGCGACGACTGAGACTACAAAATGTTGCTCGACAAGGACGCAACATGCCAGGCAACATTCTAGCCTCGATCTTCTGCCTCTGCCTTCGCCGATCGCCGGCGGTGACATCTTGTCAACTCAAAAATCATGATCAACAAAATGTTCGCAGAGTTTGGACGGTGGCTGTGGATGGTCCCTGTCCCTCCGACCATGAACATTTCTATTGGCAGGCGACAGGAGGATGGAGGATGGAGGTTGGAATCGAGAGGCAGAGGCCAACAGACGAGATCATCTTTATCGATCGATACAAACAGGCAGCGGCAGATATTGACAGCCGCCCGGTAGGTTCACACATAAGTGAGGCATCATTCGGGACGTCATTGGAAGCGATTAAAAGGCGCACACACTTTTTAAGGAGCTGCTGTCACCTGGTGGTCGCCGGTCACCCAAGATAGCCGTCGATCGTCGCTCGTCGATCGCACACGGGGCACCCAAACGATGGTAAAATGGTTCACCTGTCAGCGGCGATAATCAGGGCAAGCATCTGGCTTTTGTTGTAGATCGCAAATGGGGGATCTTATAGCGGGGATCGAACAGGATATTATTTATATGGGGCTATTTCCGAGAATAGGCAAATAAATAAGTCAAATGGACTCAGCACCTAAAGAAGGGGAAAAGTGTACACCCAAAAAAAATCGATATGAAACGTAGATCGATTTTAAATTATATAGTATCAATTTTAACTTGATATGCGGCCCCGTAAATTCGATATGCTCAAAATGAGTATTTCATGTTAAAACGATATGCGTATTGCATAACCAGAAATTGACATGCGCATATCGATTTTGCGGCGACATGCTTTTTTTTGTGTGTAAGGTGTAATTAATTATACTATGATTGCAACTGGTTGCTCAATTAATTAAATATTCTTAGTAAAATGTAAAACATGAATCAATATGAAATAATGTTATTATACTGAGAAATCAACATTACAAAATCATTAAAAAATCTTAAAACCTAAGTAGAATATCCATTTAATTTAATTCTGTTCCCCGTAATCTCCATATAAGTCATCAAGAACTCATACCAAGCAGTTTCAAGAGAAATAAGGATGTTTATTAATACGTGTACCCATATTAACTTTTATTTATTTATTCCGAAAGTGAATTAAAACATAAAAAAGAAATAAAGGTAATGCCTGGATGTTCGCTCTAAATACAAAATAAAGAAATAAATTGCCGCGATAAATGCACTTCCGTGATTCGTTAAACCAATAATAAAAACTGTAAAGCGGTTAGCATTTAATTTTAAAAGCGTATCACATAAAACGCCACAAGCTCAAGTTCAATCCAATCCAAAGCGATCCCGATGCGATGGCATCCCGATCCGGACTGATCTCCCCCTCGCTGTGCTCTTCAACGGTTATAAACCAGCTGGCAGGCTAGTTACCGATTTATTGATTTTAATTGCAACCCGAGACGTTTATTTGCAATAAGAATGCGCAAAAGGCTCCGAAACGGGTTCGCAGGATTGCAGCCATGACAGTGGCCATAGTTTTGGACAACTCGAAAACAAATACAAATGGCCAATGGACTATCCTATCCCGAACCTCTGGGGTCCCCAACCGAGCGTGGGGCATATCATGACATTTTATTGTGTTGTCAGACGGAAAAGTGCTTATTACGCATGCGCAACGGCGTCCAGCGAGCTGGCTTTAATTGTGGGGTGCCAGTGCCACTGCCACTGCCACATAACGTGGAGGATTGCAGTTGCAAGTTGGCTTGGAGCCGCGCTTACCAGTTTGGTTGTCGTTGTTGTTTACGCCGGCGATTGTTTTACAAATTAATATTATTTTATGATATCGCGTTTGTTTTGCTAATTGTTGCATGTGTGGCGTAGATTGCATTTACAAGCCGCCGCCAGCAGCTCAGCTAGGATCCCATGGTATATGGCCACGAGTACGGCTATTGGTAGGTAGGTAGTACCTCCATCTCCATCGTTCGGTAGCCGCGGCCGGTGCATTTTGACAGTTTTACGAGCTCGGCCAGCGTTGAAATGAATACCTGCTAGGAGCTGGCAGTTGCAACTGGGAAGTTCGAAGCCGGGCTGGGAGATGGCACCGTGTGAGTTGTGGCCATGTCCGCGGCCAGGAATGCGGCAAGCCACCCAAACATAGGAAGCCTCTAATGAATGCTTAGGCAGGGCATCATAAATTCCAGCGGAAGGAATATCGGAGTGAATATACCTGGTTCCGAGGGCGAGTTTTCGCTATTGCATTACAATTGTAAAGGGTTTAACAAGAGTAATATAATTTTCTGTATTTTAATTGGTTTTAATTTTAATGATATTTAAGGAAAATTTTCAATTATGTTTGGTTTATGTTAACTAATCTTTTGGTTTTAAGATTTTAATGGTATTGTTTTTTAAAAAATGTATGATAATTTTGTTTTGTAATAAACTATGTTATACTATAAACTTAAAGAAATTGTAGAAAAAAAGTCTTCAAAAAATCATTTTAAAATCCTTTCACAATGTATTACTTTACTTTATAATTCTTCCCTCACATTATTGTTAAACTCATAAAAATATTGTGTGATAATCTAAGGAAACCCCCATTTTCGGGTTAGTCATAAACATATGGCGGTTGCGAATTGCTGATAACCCTCGGTCAGAACTCCCTCACTTTCAGTCCCTTCTCAATCATTTGGCGAGGCGTCTCGCCCATTTCATTGGCAGCTCTGCGGCGATAAGGTGCCACACTTTGTTTTGCTTTAATTGTCAAATGCTGGCCGTTTATCTTTATGGCAACAACGATGCCTTGGCAGACAGCTTGGCTCGGATCGAAGTCGAGGTACTGGTAAACCCAGTCCCATAGCAACCCATATCCCACATCCCAGTCCGAGTTCCCTGGCCGCCGTCCCTCGCTGAACTGTCAACTGTCAGTCAGTCCAGTCAGTCTGTTGGGCTGGCCTCTCCGTTGTGTCGAACATCAATATGTGCCCTCTTCTCCCTTTCCCTCAACTGAGCTGTGTTCTCGGTGTTTGCAGCATGTTGCTCCGCCTGCTGATAACTGATATTTGACAACTTTTGATCCACTGACAGTGACGGCGGCCCGATGTCTGGTCCTTGGACATTTAAGAAATTGGACAGCTGCTTGGAAGCGAATACAGAAATGGAATTAACAAAAACATTGGCATGTCCCTCTATATCTATGCAAAAGAGTTCTTGTACTGGGATATCAGTTTGCTTTTTCTTTCCAAACTGACAGGAAACGTTTAGCTGATAATACAAATGGGCCTTCGCCGTCGCCGTCTGACTTTAAGCACCGCCATATCCTTCCTTCCATTTGTACAGATATTCTCACATCTTTGAGCGATTTCCCTTGTGCGATCGCAACTCCTCCCGGTAAGTACAACCATTCGGCGGGAATTCGCCGTGAAACATTTCAATAAACCCAGTTCGCTGCATGATCATTTCAATAACAAACTCTCACCGAAGGAAGCCACAAAAAATAAAATGAAAACGAGCCGAGCCGAGGAGGAATCGCCTTCCGGTAATGGTTATGACCAGGGAGCCGCCGTAATGTGAGTGGAAAAAACACTTTATTGAAATGAGCCTCGATCGAATTGTGGTCTAAATGAACTCGTTTTCAATGAGCGAGAGGAGCCAGAGATCCCAAGATCCCCAGATCGAAAGAGGTAACATGCAATTTCACCGGGTTTGATACTTTGAAAGCCACCGCCCGTCCATCAATTTATGAGGTGGTCAAGATTGTGCCAAAAAATGAAGGTTAAAGAAAAATCTGCGATTGGGTAATTACAAGCAAGTAGCTCACTTGGCTGCCATTTAAGTTGATGAATATGAATTTTTGTGCCACGAAAAGTAGCCATTACGCAGCTGGGTTTTCTTTGTACACAGGAAATAAACTTTATATTTATTTATGATCATTTCTTAGCTTTTGTATGCTTATTGGGAGGAAAATATTTTCAAAGTTTTCAGTAAGTGGAATTATAGTAGGTACTATTTTTTATACACCCAAAAAAAAATCGATTAGAATCGTAGATCAATTTTACATTATTTTAGATCCATTTTAATTTGATATGTGGCCAGGTAAATTTGACCTGGTCGAAAAGAGTACTTCATGTAAAAACGATAGGGTTTTGCATGACCTGAAATTTACATGGCCATATCGATTTTACGGTAACATGCTTTTTTTTGTGTGTGGATTAAAGTCTTTGAAATTATTTTAAAATTGACTTCCAAAATTTTAATATTAAATATCATATTTTTTCGATATATATTTTTTTCATGTGTTCAAAGCCTCTTAGTAGTTGGAAAGTTTTCTAATTACCAGAGACACTCTGCAGCGGGCTCATGTTAATTGCCCCCGAAGAGTCAACCTAATTATTAATAAGCGCCAACGTGGATGTCATTGTCAGAGGGCCGGAGCCTCAGCCTCAAAAGGCTGTCATCATTTTAATGCCAACTCGTTATTTTATTTATTATCAACATCATTTCAAGCTCCGCCGCTGACAAGCTGCCAGTAGCTCAGAATCAGAAACAGTATCTGAAGCTGCAACTTCGGGAGAGGAGCTCCTCATAGAGGAGGTTCCCCCCGTAGGGCGGGGAAATAGGGAGCAGCGCCGTAACATCGACTACGGCGCAGATAAAAGCCTTTCCATGTCGCTTCAAATTTAAGTTTTCAATTAAAAAAGACATAAAATGTACAAGTATGAGTAGCTGTCGAGCGTAACTGGGTGTGTGTGTGCGAGAGGAGAGTATCTGTGAGTGACGTAGCTGCTGCCGAGCGGCGACTTCATCAAGCGAGTAACAAATATTGTAAAGTAGTTTGACTTTGACAGAGACGTCATAACTGTTCAAGTATCCGACAGGGGTTAAGTGGGAGCTCAAAAGGGGGAGGAGAAGGTTCGTGGACTAGGGCAAAATCTTCTGTTAATTATGAAAATTCTTTCAGCACTTACCAGAGCAATAAAGCGTTTGAATTTCCCAACATTAGTGTATAAGAAAGAGCAAAATTAGATGATATTAAAATACATTTTATTGGAAATTCTGTTGAAGTCTTATCAAAGCTAGGCCTTAAAAAATCTATAAATTATTATATGTCAAAAAAGTTTGAAATAATTACTGTTAAAAGAAAGTTTTTATTTCAGTGCATTCCGAATTTCCAACATTTATTATCCAACTTTATTTCACTCAAAATTAACACTCCACGAAAACCGTTCTAACCACTTCCAACAAATTAAACTTGTAAACTTCTCGTTTTTATGATTATTTCACCCGAAAACTAATGCGATCCATTTAAATTCCCGAAAAAGTCTCGCGCTTAGGAAAGTTCAACGAAATGTGGAGCATTTATCAATTTTTATGGCTCTATTTGCTTGGCCCGCTGATGTTGAGTTGCCTTTGTCTGGACGACCACCATTCGCTTGATATGCAAATAACTGAATTTCTGTTTTTCAACACGTATATATTTTTGAAAACTTTATTGCCTCACGCTTTTCACACAAAATTAATGCAAACTGGACACCATTGAAATGGTCGTTACGAACCCCATTCCCCTTTCCCCGCCCCGCAGCCATTGTGGCCAAATTTTGTTAACTTGTGCCCATTGTGCGGGTCAGGCATTGGCATTGGGAAAGTGTGGCACTCAACTTGGCAGTTCTATGGCTTTCATTGTTGGCCGCTGTGTTAAACGGAATGGAACGAACGGATTCAACCGGGCCCCGGGCCGTCTTTTGAGCTAAAAAGATAAAGACAATTATTATCGCCATTATCGCCAGCATCTGTTCTTATTGTGGCCGGACCGACCGACCGACTGAACGGGCCACTGGCCACTTCCTACATTTGAAAATGATATGCTGGCACTGGCACTTCCACTGGCACCGACTGCGACTGCGACTACGACCGCATACAAATTGGCAATAACCATCAATTGGCGGCCGAAAAGCGGCTCTCGGCCAAAAGGTGTTTTTAGCCAGTGTTGTTTGCATTAGAATGAGCTATGCCGGCGCAGGAATGCCGATTACAGTACACTCGTTGCTCTCCTTGATTCGCTTTCTTTTCTTTTTTGTTCTTATTACTTTTATTGTGGCATTGTCTCTGCTTTTGGCCATACTCTAAATCGAAGATGTTTTTCGCGATCGGGGTAAGCAGGTTCCGCTGCGCCACTTAGCAAATTTGCGCATACTTGAAATAAACAAATAATCTACACAGAACAAACGAACAAACACAAAAAACTTTCCCACGAATCGCTGTTGATTAGGTTGCGTAATTTGTACTTAAACAATGCAATATTTTTGTAAATATTTATATTGATAATACATTTTACTTTAAATAATGCTGGGAATAATAAGCAGTGAATATAAATTTGTTAGATGAAATATAAATTTATTATTAATAATAGGTAGTTATTAATTATTAAACTTATTAAACTAAATATTCCAATTAAAATTGAAAAGCGATGTCTTAAGTCTTAAGCATTAGAAATGAATACCATATGAATATTGGTCCCTTTTGAAGCTATTTATTTTGTAATAGGAAGTTTTATATTATTTACAAAATAAATAGATAAGTTTGACATCTGCTGAGATCTTCAATTTGTCTTAAGATTTTTATGCTACCAGTATATGAACCTTTTAATATGATTTCTTTTCTAGATTTCATAAATTATTGGCGGAAGAGTACCGAAACATCGATAGGTTTCGATATGGGATCTTCAATTGTAACCTCTTCAAGAGATCGTGTAGCGATCAGCGGCCATAATTGTATTTTCGGCATTCGATTCCGGCCAACAAATGCGAATGCGAAATACGAATTCGATTGCAGTTTGCAGTTTGGACAAATGGCACTCACACACACTCGGCCAGAATCCGATTCCGATTCCGGATCTCGGCATCAGCTGGGGTTTGTAGATGGTATTTGTAAGCTGCGGTCCATTGTTCTGGCCAAAAGTACATTTGTTGCCGGCTGTCTACTGCCAGCTGCCAGCGGCTTCTGTTGCCGCTTTTATTGAATGTGTAGCATTCCAGCTAGCGCATAATTGCAGTCGCTGGTATGATAATTTCCGTGGCATCGCATCGGATTGTGGATAGCATCGAACCGCATTGATGTTGCAGAATGTTAAGCGAAATGTTAAATATCCCCCAAGTGGGGCGGGGTTGGATAGTGCTCACTGTACAGTGAGCATCTGCATAGGTCACGCAGCACACACACAAACACGCGGCTCGAATCCAAAGTGAGAGGATGTGCCATTAATTAGAGGCCCCCAGTTCGGTTTGGCGCCCGTTGCCAGGGGATATTTACCCAAAATAGACAATTCATCAATTCGGCGCCCTGTTGCCAACCCCCTGGAACCATTCAAACTGTCAACTGCAGTTGAGATGGGGACCCTACCAAGTGTCTCCCAGAACCCCCCGCCCCTGGAGAACCCCTCGCCGTTCGATTCCAGGGTCTCTGGTCTAGGGTCCTCGATAATTGCACTGTCACTTGGCTGAAGACATGGCAATTTGTGGCCATAAAAGCGCGCAAATTTGTTATGAGTTCGCCATCTCGCTCTGTCATAATGCACTATGAGAAATAATGGTACTTTAGAAAAAATTTTTGATTAAGAAAAATTAGATTAAATTAGATTCAATATAAGAATGGTAAACAACTCTATGGTAAACAATTTCTAATTTACTAAAAAAAATTCCATTACTTCTTAATCAATAAATTAAAAAAATATATTTTTTTATAGCGTATGCAAAAAATTAAAAATGGAACTTAAAAATGTATTACCTACTTCAGAATTTAAATTCTAAATTAGACCTGGAAAATATCTAAGTTCGATCACCACAGTATTATTTTCAGTATAATTACTAGACCTTTCTCTTAGACATTTTCTCTGTCTGTAGCCGTCTCAGTCTTTATGGGACCGTTGATGAAATGGAAATGCAAAATACTCAGGACCCAGACCTAGAGCCAGTCGCAGTCCGCATTGAAATCCATTTAATCGAGCCATCATTCTCTGGTTGCCATCGTCGGCCGCTGTTGATTTATGAAATATTTTGCACCGCGCTCTCGCAAATGAAAATCCATTGCCCATCGTCCGTTTTCATGGAGACGGGGCACGCGTTTCCATTCTCCACTCTCCGTACGAAGTATATCCGAGTATCTGGGAGATACTTTGGCTTATGGATGAGTTGGCCAAGCGGCTAAGAGCCGAGATCTCCTCCAAGCTCGTTCATTGCTAAGCAGCTAAGAGGCGTTGCACATAATTTGCTTTGATCTGTTTCGCATTTGGCCAGCTGTCAACTGGGATATCTCAGGGGAGGGGGCTTGGGGGATATACCCCTGATCAGAACTTGATGGCTGACAATGGGAGCAGAAACTTCAGGGGATTGCAGATTATGGAGGGCCTGCTGTTTAGGCGTAGGTTTTTAATGCCAATTGGACAGAAGATTTTTTGCAATCAACTTGCATGTCCGCATTAATTTGTTGCAATAACAAATTGAAAGTGCTTGGGAATATTTAACGAGAACCCCACACATATGAACGAAAATTACGATTTATATTTTTAGAATTTCCAGAACCAATTGCATTAGCATAAAACCTTCGGAAAAACCTTCAAGCCTGAAACGAAATTTATGGTAATTCAAAGTGACTCTTCAAAATTACTTCTAATAACGCTGCCCCTCTCCGTACTCAAGATCAACGATAAAGCCTAAAACAAACACTCAAAGAAAAAATACGAAAACGCGTCACGTTTTTTTATTTCCCCCAAAAATGAGTCTCAAGTGGTCCGTGGAAGTGTAACAGTCTCGCTGGAAATATGTTAGGAAAACAAGAAACCCTCCTCGAGATACTCGGATGTGTAACAAATTGAGGCTGGGAGCAAGACCCAGCCCACATTATCACTGTGATAAGGCCATCGATCGAGGCCCACCCGTTCTGGGGCCCCAATCCCATCTGGATTTCAGATTTCCGATTTCAGTTTTCAGATCGCACAGCTGTCAGTGGGGATACCGACTGACTCCGAATGCACTTGAGACATTTCTCTTGAACTTCAACGCCTGCCAGCCCGCTGTCAAAATATTTCAATGGGTACCCGATCTCCGCTGCCTTTTTTTCACTTTTTTATGGGCAGGGATCGACGCGCTGTGCGGTCTTTTGATGAGATCTCAATATGACGGCTGTCCAGGGCGATTGTCTGTGTTTGTTAGACAAATTAAATCTGCTGTTTTCAGTTTTCAATACAAACACCCAAAGGCAGAGAGCCGGAGTTGGCGGATTGGGGATTGGGAATCGGTGCGCTGCCGACTTCTAAGTAAGTGAAACTTGTTCTAAGAGACCTTCCCAATTTGCCACAGAGCCGCATTCCCATGTCGCGTTTTGTAACCGCAGATGATCGGATCGGGGAGATCGGATGATCGCTGGATAGTTGGATCGCCGGATCGCTGGAGCGTCGACTTCTGGCCATCGCAACACTCGCATTTTCTTGTATTTATAAGGTTTCTGTCATTTCTGTTAAGGATTGAGTTATTTGCTTGCCGGTGTGCCCAGTACTCAGGCTTTTTGCGACTCCAGTGCCTTTGGGGATCTCAGCTCTTGTGTTCGCATGCAGAAAATGCGGTTGTTTGTTATTGTAAGGCGATACTTTTTGCCATCGATCGCTGCGATAAAGATTGTCGCACTTCATTCCGACTACATAAAATGCTGAAATATTTGAATAAATCATAGATGGCATCGGTTTTTCATATCTCATATGTACATTGTACAATCATAGCCAAACAAACAAGGAAAGGTATTTTAATCAATAGCGCAAATTCCATTAAAATATTGTAGAAAAGTCATGCAGTGCTTATAAATGGTCTTAAGGAGTCTTTTCTGATAATTATAAAAACCTTAATAGTGATTCTGGGCTTGCACTTCACCTTAAAAGCTAGAACTTAAACCAAGTTATCAATACAATTAAATGACTAGTCTCTGTCAAGCTTTGAATTCAAGAAATTCTAGTTATAATAAATTAAAAACTAAATAAATTTTCGACACATCCTCCGCCTAACAGGAAACCATTTTAATACCCACCTGAGTATCTTATGGAAATTTAATTTTCCCAAGGGCTTCCATTTCACTCCTGTGGACTCTAATTATTTTGCATTCAAAACGAACAGCAAATTTGCCTGGCAATTGCCGTTTCCTTGCCGACTCTTAATGGCATTAATTTTCACTGGATGACAAAGGCCTTTTGTTTGCATGCAATTGTAGCTCGTAAGCCATTAACTTTGGTTCTCCACAGAAATTCCCACAGCAATCAAAACTAATTTAATTCTGATAAATGACAGCTGCAGTCAACAATATTATTATTATTGAACTTTGCCCAAGCTTAGAGAGCACAAACAATAAAATTGCAATTAAAGCAGCAGCCATAAACATTTGATTGCCATTATTATTTACCAATAACAAGGACAACTAACTAACACATATGAGCCTAGATAAATACACAATGCATTTATGTATGCAGATACACAAGCACACACGCTGGAAAATGGGAAAATTGTTTGCCAGCAAATTGATAAAACGGCAATAAAGTTAATTTTACATGGAGCAGCAGGAGCAGCCTCGCATCGATATCTAAATCTGAATTTGCCTTTATTGACAGTGTCTTATCATAACTAAAATCATTTGCATGCGAGCAGGGGCGTGGGGAAGGGGGTTTGGCCAAAGAAGAAGAAGAGCATGTCGTCCAGAATGAGGCAAACATGAAAATTCAATAAGCATAAGACTTTCGAATTTACGACGAAATTAACAATAATATTGCAGTTGCTGAGGGCGCAACACGAAAACTGCCATCTGATGGGGGACACTTCTATCTGTCTCACTGCCACTTGCCCCCCATCGAGAGGTGGTGGCAATCCATGGACGTCGGACAGGGGGGTAAATAAAAAAGAAAGGCACACTTCCAAGTGGGAAGTTATCACGGTGAGAGTCTGCTTACCATGTGGCTTAGTTTGTTACGTGTATTTTCGGGTTTTTAAAGTAATTAAATGATTGAAAAAATAATAAATATACACACAAAAAAAAACCAATATAATTGTCAAACAGTCCCCAACCAAAAATATTGTCAATTATACCAATCAAATAGTTACTTTCACAACAACAAATACACAAATTAGCAAGGACACACACCCACAACAAAAAAAAAATACACGTAACTATTTTTTATAGTTACGTAACTATCCGTATAGGTAAATTTTTTTAATCCAATTTTTTTGTGTGTAAATATTAATACTAAATACTATATTGAAATTAAAATTAAATAATACAAAATACAAAAAATGAGAAGCTCCTTAAAAATACAACTTTTCGTATTTTAAAACATCATTAATTTGTCAAATTTTGCAAACTTTATTTTTTTCTAGGTTTTTCCTATTGTTCTTTAAATGGAACATTCTTTAATGTAATGTATTTTAATCAGCCATAAGAGCATTGACTTTTCGACTTTCTAGAACTCAGCGCCCCCAGCTTCCTTTTTTTATAGTTTAATGCATTTATTTAATAAATCCATATAGAATTCCGCACAACGCCGACGGGGCTCAGGCGACTTGGCCATGGACGTGGCTTTCCCATCACGCACACAAAAACTGGCACTTGAATGGTTTTGCCCAGCCATTGAGGACCCCACCTCCGGAATATCCAGACCAAGAGACCAACGACCATTGACCATCGATTGTAAACAATTTTACGAGCTCGCTTGCAATAATCTACGCAATTTTATTGACACTCGGCTCTTTTTTTGTGAAGCGCGTAATTCATGCGTTTGTCTGTGTGCTTATCTCGCCGCGGGACATCTCAAGTTTGTCGCTGGAGAAAGGGGGAAATTTTCGGAGGGATGGCAGGATGGCCCTTAGACAAAGCTCCGACTTTCTCCGCAGATAAGGCGACCCACTTGACTCGGGGAATGTGCTGCTTACAGGTTGTCCCATTTCGGGAGAGGTCTCCCATGACCTATCTGATTGTCACCTAGCGGCTGACTAATGAACTGCTAGATGTGATTGGGACTCGGATTTGGACTCGGATTGGGATTGGATGGCAGCCCGTCTCCGGTAGCTGTTCTCTCTGGGCCTTATCTGTATTTGGGGGCCAACTATCTGGCGATGGCATCGCTGTGCTACTTAAATGAGCCACTAAAATCCCCGAATCCCCTCGACCATTTAGCATTCTTAATTCCCCTACGCGCGGCTCGTTTATAACATTTAATCGCTTGTCATAAACTGCAATCGTATTAATTTCCCGCTCCGTCTGACATGCAATTATATGTAAATAAATATTTATTTAAATGCTTACTTATTTATGGTTTTTATGCTTGCCAGTTCGTTTTCGTTTTCGGTTTTTATTTATTCGTTTTAAAGCTTGCCTTTTTTATGGGAATCACAGAACCACATTCTATAATATGTGCATGGGAACTCCCCCATTAAATTCTCCTTTAACTCACCTTTCTTTTTCAATTCTCCAGCTTTCCAATCAGCATTTTTGGGTAAACAAGCCATCTAAGACTCAATTAACCAACAACAGAAACATTCACCAAAAACCAACCAAAAAAATTCGTAAAATTTTTTATCGATTTTTTCCTACACACAAACAGAGTCTTTTTGGTGTTTTCAAATTAAACAGCATAATTATTAACCTTTAACATTTTCACGCTTGAACGTTGTGGGAAACGGAGAAAAAACACAGCACCCAAATGAGTATGAAAAATATTCCCAAAATGAGCTCAGCATAGGGAGTAGTGGTACAAGAGCGAAAGAGTTTTTTCTTCTATATGTTTCTGGATATTATTTATGGGTGTCTATTTGTCAGCTGCGGATGCGGATGCGCAGGCAGCCGTGACTAATCAGGCCGCGCTGCTCGTTCGCATTCCGGGCCGCGGTTACGGAAAGTTTTGCCGGCTGCTAATTGCCGTGAAGGCGCCGCCACCGAAGGGGGAAGGGAAGGGGAATCCCCCGGTTCACGAGGCATGCAAATTGCGGCAACAAGTGCAAAATATCCAGGCATTGTCCTCGTAGTCTCTCCCTGCATCTCTTGGCCAGTCGAATCCAGCTTAATTATCATAGCGCATTCGGACACTCGGAATACATGGCAAGAAATTCTGATAATGTTCTTAAAAAATGTTTAACAAAATCTTTTGTGGTAAAAATATAATGATTTTTTGGTAAAAATAGAATGATGAAAAATCGTCTCAAATAAAAAATACCTACTAATTTTGAATAAACTAACAAAGCTTATAAATTAGTCCCTGTCACTTTTCGGCTTACTTCAAAAAATTTATATTTTGGCCAATTTTTACATTTTTATAATTTTACAATTTTTTGCAAAAAATGACCAAAAACAAAAATATTTAAGCTTTAATGCCAATCGATTGGACTTGTTATTACGAGCTCAACAAGATTTGTCATTTCCGTCAAAATATTAATAATTTGGTTTAAACTTTAAACTTTAAAGAGCAGGATCTGAGTTTTTTTTAAGTTATTTGGCCAAATATTTTCCCAGATCTAAATGAGTTGCAGTTTTGAACAGCTAACAAACTATTAATTTTATTCCTCACGTTCCTGTGTATTTAGAAAAATGAATTAAAAAATATATTAGGAGAAATCTAAAAATATTTCGATTTTTTGCAAGTGTGGGATGTTGGATTAGCAGTTCCCCGATTTGAGTGTGTACAACCAATCAGCAGCTGCAAGTCGCCAAATGAGCAGCCCAGGCAATCTGAGCCAGAGCTTCATGTGTCACCCGGAGGCTGGCTGCAACGTGTTGCGCTAATTTTATATGCAAATTATGGCAAAAGCGCGACTTGTATGCTAATTTAACTCCTCTTGTTCGGCAAACCCCCGCCATCCACCCGCGCGGCCCCTGGCTTAGCACTCCTTTATTTTAATGATCTTCGCAGGCTGGCAAATATTTGGGGAATGTGCCTTTTTGCCTTTACCATTGCCTTTGCCTTCGCCTCGAATGTTTGCGTTTTTATCTGGCGTAAAAGTGTGAAATTTTGACGCAACGTCAAGGCAATTTCCCGCTTACTTTGCCGCGATATGTGGATCAGACTGAGAACTGTAAACTGGGAACTGGGGCGCTCCTTTCACCGCATCAGGGCCGTTAATGATTTTTGAATACATCATGCTGGGACTCGCTTAATTTCGATGCTCTTTTTTTGGCAGTCGCAGCTTTTGCACTTTACACTTGGCAGCCTGTCAGATATGTGTGTATTTTTTCGGTGTTGCTTGTAAGTCCTCTGAACTGTGTCTTAATTAGATGTGCCAGCAGGCGAATGGATAAACCGTTCTGGTTTTTAAGGATTTTATTTCCTTTTTTTAAAAGCCCAAAGACCCAAAAATATCGGCAGTAGTAAAAACCCAATTAAACTTCCAACTAGGTCAGTCTGAGTTATTCGCCCGCCAGCCAAAACTTTGTGCAATCAGCCAATCTAAACCATATTTTTTTGCCCAACATATGCGGCGGGTATAACAAAATAGAAACAATTTATGAAAATTTACAGAAAACGCCGAACGCAAATCAAGTGTTACTAAATTGTGAATAATGACTCCATCGCGGCCAAAACGACCCGAACTGCCGGCTGCCCAATTTCTGAGCGCTACAAAAGACCAATACAAAGTCTAACGAATCTAATCAAAAGATAAACTCACGCGCATCGACGAGGAAAGCCTCCTAACGAGTATTTTAAAGTTTCAATCAAAAATTCGTTACACTTTGCATGGGGATTTCGGGTTTGGAGATGGCAGCCGCTCGTGCAGCTAATAAGCTGCGGCTTACAGAAATGCGGCAATAATCATCATTTATTTTCGGGTTCTCCCTACCCACCGATTTTCATATTCCTACATACATACCTATATATATATTTTTTTCATCTTTATTTTTGTTTCGCTGGGCCGCAAACATGAAATTATGATTTTTATTGAAGAATTCGCACAGCGGGCGGTGTAATTAATCAGCGGTCGATGGAATGAGGGGCGGCAGCGTGAAACGGGCGAGGTCGAGTGTCAGCAGAGGCGGCAACAAGCAAGATTACCCCCAACCCCCCTTCATTTTGGCCCCCCTTCAAGACAGTGGCTGCGCTGCAGCTTTGGGGTCAGCCACGTTGCGTATGAGTAATTTTTTGTCGGCAATGTGAGTCCCGCTGCGAAAGTGAGTTTAACGGTAGTTTCGACCGCCTAACAATTCCATCAGATTTGATTTGAATCGTGGCTATTGTTGGCCAACTGCCGCCGATTTGGGCCACACACAACAGAGAAGGGAAATAAGTGTTTTAATACCCCTTTTTTAACGGAAATAATAGGTTCAGTTTGAGGGAAAAACTTAATTATTATTTTAATATTTGAAAAGATTATATTTAAAATCCATAAAATGCTACATTTTTATATAAATACATTATTATATTCATAGAAATTCCGAATAATGTTCGGCATAAGTTTATTAGTCAATAAAAATATTATTTAAAAATAAAAGTTGTTAATTTAATGTGCTTTTAAAACTATTTTCCAGTTGAAATAGAAAAAATAACAATTCATTACTTAACTTCAGTAAATTTTACGAGACCTTATTTAATTTTCATGATTTTATCCATAAGCAATAATATTTATTTCTCAATATTGTTGAGATCACAAAATTAAAGTCAAATAACATTATCAAAAACGTTTTTAAATTAAACGGAATTTTCCAACAGCATTTTTTACTAAATTTCTGTTTTGCTTTTAGAGACTACTTCGCTAAAATAATATACAGTTTAGTACCCAACCCTATTTCAGATATTATTGCATACTCTGCGGCGCCTGCTGGGTACAAGTTGTTCCAGATTTGTCCCGAACTTGGCTCAATTAATGCCACCACTGACCGGCGAAGTTTCTCGCTGGCTTGTTAGTCAGGGCCACTTAAGCCAAACCTAAATTACGCCAAAATCGATTGCAATTGCGTTGATTATCGCTGTCCAAGCTGGCCGTTGCCGAATTTATCGCCCGCAAATGCATTTCACGCGAAATTTATGTAGTTTGCTCTGGGTTCCCCCCGTAAAAAAATACTGCTACATATATAGAGGTACGCGTGTATATAGAGGATTGGAAGCTGGATCCGAGTGGGGGCTATTTGGCCACCGGTTTTAAGCGACGGTGGCAGCCGCAGCCGGCGCTCTTTTCGGACTTGCAGCTTATCGTGGCAATTACAACGAGAGATTTATATGGGCCGAGGGGTTGGCCACAGGGGCGGCGGCAAAAGGGGGCTGCCGCCAAAGGGGGGCAAACACCCGCACGGAGTTCAAACGAACGCAGCCGGCAGCCAAAAACGATCCAACTAATCGCCAAGTGTTTCGCCTGCTGTTGTTGCTGCTTTTTTTCCTTTATTTTCATTTTCGGGCCAGAAAATGTCGAATTAAATGGATTTTTATTGAAATCAAGTTGCTGGGCGGCGAAGGGGGGTGCGGAGCCAGTGGCTGAGGCGGCAAACGGCCGCTGATTGGATCTTAAAGGATCTAATTGGTCTCCGCCAAGTCGAGACAAGGCTAAATCACTGAGCCGCGGTGGTCGTGAGGGGTCAATTGAACTGGCCTGATCTACGACAATTGCAACGAGGTCTTGGTACCGAGAACTGGCGGTTAGAACGGTCGAGATATGATCGCTAAGGCTTCATAAAGTTCCAGCAGTCAAACTCTGAGAGATTGCGAGATAATCATTTAAAGTGTATTGAGTAATTGAACCGAAAACTGCAAATTAAATGCGAAAAAAACTTTAATGATTGGTATTGCTTTAACCCTTTTAAAAAGACTGATCCCCTTGAAGATAAAATTGTCTGATTGAAAATGAAATCAAAAAATTCTATAAAAAATATAAAGCTTCTAAAACAGTTTCCAAATGCCCAAGTCCAATTCTTACTATATCTCAAAGTTTTCAACTGGAAACCCTAAAGACCTTTCCTCTAGCCATATTTTTTATAAATTATTCCCGGATTCCGAGAACCAAAAGCCCAAGGGCATCCGAGATTGGCGAATAGAGTCATAAGCATATTAGACGCCATCGTTGCCATATAGAGTTATTCACGGCCAAGTGCATTACTAATTGGCAGCAGATTTTTATCTAATCCAGCGCCATGAATTACAATTTCAACTAATTACAGTGGTACCTGTGAGGAGTGGAACTTAGCAGGTGAAGGATGCATTGCGGGCCATGTGGGCAGAGCCAACAGAATCCAGAGACCACAGAATCCAGAATGCAGAACGCGATCTCCTCGAGTGGCGGCGTTCAATGATTTATTGGTTTGTAATTTCCATTCGAGCCCACGAGCTGAACACCAATGAGCCGGCTCTATGGCTCTGAAGATCCACAGCCGCAGAACTGCTCCGGTTGCTCCCGCTGCCCAGACATGAACATGCGACAGGAAAGGCAAACACGGCCGAGTTGAAGTCAAAGTCCAAGTCCAAGTCAAGTTCCCAAAGAGCCGCCAGCGGTTTCCAAACTGGGCCTAAAAACGATGATGGCCAAGAAGTATCTATGCTATATGCTAGCTGCTATAGCAGCCTTAGTCGCCGGTTGACATCGGAGCAGCGTCAACTAATAAAGATGCGCGATGCATCATGCACTTCCTCCACGTCTCGAGTGGAGCAGTGTGGTGCCGGCTGGGATTGGGGCCGAGGATGTGTGCTGTGGTTTGGTGTGGTGCCGAGTCAAAGCCCAGAAGCAATTTTCGTAATCAGAGAAATTCATAAAAATTAAAAGAGTCATTTGCATGTTGTTGCCCGACGAGGCTGGGAAGCTGTGACCACTCAAATACAGTGATATATGGGTTCCCGAAACTTTGAAATCCTTTAAATATAATCATTACCTTTCCTAATAAATTAAATAGCTAGAATATACATTTTAAGATTTTAATATTTAATGTGTTATAATATTTGTAATACCTTAAAAAAAATTATTAACATATTTAATTCAAATTATACAGATTAATATGCAGATTTTCCCGTCACATCTTTAAGTTATTCAAGCCAAATGGAAATTCCTATTAATTTTCCACTCCTTGTCTCCATTTAGCCACGTCTCACTGTACGAAGTCAAGTAATGCAAGAAGGATTTGCCAAGCAGTGGCCAAAGTCTTGGCCTCTCCTCAACTGGTTTGCGCCAAGAGCTCTCGGCATTTGGGTGTAAAATAAAGGAATGACTAATTTTTCAACGTTTCGACGAATGATAAATGTGGCATGTGGCGAGCCCGAGAGCAATCATGTTGCACTGTCACTTGGGGCGCACACATCGTACGCCGTACTCCATGCCGCATACACCACTGGCACAAACTTACCCAGACACTTGCAATCACAATCGCAATCCCAGAACACGTCTCCTAAGCTCTGGCTGCCACGCTGGAATTGTTGCAACGTCATAATTATCCACCCAGAGCCACAACCTCCACCCCATCCCCAATTCCATACTCATTCCCATACCCAATCCCATTCCCATACCCATACCCTATCCCATCTCCAGAACCATCCACATACTCGACCGTCGTCCTCGGCCCTGAAAATGAGTAACGACTGTGGCAGTAAATGGACAACGGCGACACAGACTTCTGTAGACCATACAGAGAGGAAAAGTCCAGTCAAAAATTATGATTAAAGCTCCTTGATATTATAGGCTAATTCATGTTTAAATATTTTCATCTTATGATATTATATTATATTCGTTATACCAAATTCACTTTAATCTGCTTAAAAAGTTACTAATATGTTGGTATATAATGAATTTAATCGAATCAAAAAGTATGTATCCCAAGTTTCATATCTTTCTTAATCCTTACACAATCACAAAATAATATAGAAAGTCAAGAGATTACTATTTTTAATTATAATTACAAGTCTGGATAACCAATATTTAAGACTGATTATCTGGTTAACTCTATCTCTCTTAACCAACCTATTCTTTAAATATTAAAGTTTTTCTCTCTGCATAATATGTATCCTAGAAGTCCAGTTGATTCCATAAAGCTCGTCCCTCGAAACTCATCAGGCGGCTAACTGAAAATTTACATTTTACGAGAGTGACGATCATCCCTAACCGCCAAGTACGAGTCATTAAGCCAGTGGCCAGTGGGATCAGGTAAATGTTGTCAAGGAGATTTAGGACCCTCGCCTCGCTGAGTTATGCGCTGAAGGATTCGACTTGGACTCCATAGGGAGCGACATGCATCCAGCCGAGGTGGTCTGGTGGTAAATATGGCCCACTCTAAGCGAACCCGAAACACCGGGCCAACTGCAAGTGCCAAGTAACTGAAGAATGCCCTCGAGGAATCATTTTATAGTCGTCATCATCGGAAGTTGTCCAAGGCCCATGGAACCGGGCAGCCAGCCCGTACAAGTCGCGGTAAACTAGTTTCGAGCATTTAATGAAGTCATTAAAGGCCGCGCGTGTGGCGCGATCTCAAATTACTTGGCATAACCGAAAATTACATACAAACGAGGGGGCCGAGGGGGTCGAGGCAGACGGCAGACCGAAGGAACTGCAGTTACTGGAGGGCCAGGAGCCTAGCCCTTGAATAGGACGCGCCCAGAAGAGCTTAAAATAAACCCAGGCGCAGGAGCATATTACAACTTACAAGCAAGGGGCAACTAATGGAGCTGGAAACTGGACGCCGTCTCTGGGACAGGGTCTAAAACTGGGAACTGCGGAACTGGGAACTGGGCACCGAGAACTGGGAACGGGACTGCAACTGCGACTGAGCGACTGTCAAACCGGTAGACGACAAGAACAACAAGAGGAACAACCTTCAGTGCCGACTGCATCCGCGAACTAATGGACTGTGCAAAAATGAGTGACGCAGCATCGGACGACCGGTGCACTGATAAAAAAAATGGTATTTTCTAATTAAAATTAAAATTTATGTTAAATAGAAAGATACAAAGAGTTTTGAAATCGAAACACATTTCTTAAATAGCTGCTAGTTAAGTTATTTTACTGTTTCTTTTGCTCATATCATATTGTAAAAAAAAATAAATAAAAAAAATTTTTAAAATAAAAAAAAATATGTATAAAAATAAAATAAAAAGGAATAAAATATGAAATAAAATAAAATACTTATACTACCCGTTTAATACTTCATAAACCATTTGTATCTTAAGTGGCTCCGATTTCTTCACCCTTTAATCGAATCTCTTGTTTTTTCCAGTGATGCCCTGTCCGATCGAGAGTGGTGAACGTTGAATCCTGTGGCGAACAGCTGCCCCAATGGATGGCGCGTCTTTATATGCAATGGCCATATTTAGATAAGGTAACGACAAAATTTTTACAATATAAATGCTAAGTCTGCGCCGCGTTCCTTTCATAAGAATGATGTAAAACGCATTGGGAATGAAGTGCAGTGAAGTGGAGTGAAATGTAGTGAAGTGAAGTAAGGAGCGTAAGGAGCTGGCACGATGAGAGTTAAATTCGTGTTGAAATAAATTAATTGCGCTAACTTGCAACTCATGCGGCACCCGGCTTCAGGTTGCTCAAAGTCCCCACCTCCTCCACCTTGGAGTTCCCCGGGTATCTGGGTACTAGGCCAAGGCATTCCCAACTTGAATTTGTCGTCGGAACTGGGGGGAGATTGGCGGTGGATCTTGGTGGCTCTCGGTGGCTTTTGGTGGAAGCTCGCCTGCAGCATCATGAGTGCCATCGATCAAAGTCTGCGTGCAGTTTTGAGTTTGAGAGGGACTTGGGGTCTTCGTAAGACCCGATGAAGATGGCTCTGTATATGAGGTTGGCTGCTTTTTTTTTCTTCTTACCTCCGTTGTATTTTGTGTCTCGCCTCGAGTCAAATGTCCACAAATTAATTTTCTTTATTAAATTTCAGCATGAAAAATGACGCGAAAAACGCTTCCGCATGCGCACCGAAAAATCTCCAACTCAGATTCAGACTCAGGTGTCGGCTACTGCCCCGAAGACCGTGTTCTCCAACTCCACACAGCTGACCACGAAAGATGGCCATTTTAATTTGGCTAAGACAATGTGCCGTTCTCAGAGATTCCGCCAGGTTGCCTGCGTTTAATTGATGAGAAAAGCTTAGAAGCACACGAGTGCCACAGCCACACAACTGAATTCCTCATTTCGCGTTGATTAATTCCTCGGTCGTCAGAAGCTTCGTCCAGCTTCCTTAACGGGTTATGAAACGCCTCATGGACTATTGATGAGCTGCAATGGCTGCGCTAGATGGTTAATAAATAGGGGGGCCGGACCCCATTGATCTCCGGCTATCTGCGGCACAAACAAGTCTCCGAATTGATTTCGAGATCGTTTAACCGATCCATGAGATCAACTAAAATTACTACCAATTCGGGGCCGCTTAGTTAATTAACAGAACAGAAGCAATTACCAAGCTTCGTTTAAGAACAGCACAAAGCGAATAAAATCCAACAACAAGCAGACAACGAATTGAAACCAAATTAAGCCTGAGTGAATACTAATAATGAAGAGATTAGAGAAAAAGGTCCGAGTCATTTCCACACTGAGCACACACAACTTCAATTAGGCCGAGTTGAATGCAAAGGGGACTCGACTCCGAAAAGGAATTGGAAATAATAAGGCGTAACTAAATGGGCGCTTTAGTCTATAATCATGACACAATTTCCGCCGGAGTCTCGATTCTCGAACTGGTACATTTCCCGCCCGCGTTTGTCAGGAAGTTCTCGGTTCTCAGACACATGACTTCAACTTCATGACTGCTCCGATGAGTCGGCACAAAAGCGGACTACTTACATGTGGAGCATCGAGTTCCGCGTCACAGTTGAGAGTTCAACATGAAGGGAAGCGACTCGCCAACGAAACTCCGTAAGTAGCAGCCTAAATGAAGGCGATGATGATTTGTAATAAATTGAATATTAACCAGCATTTGTTCGGGCTCCGGCAAATTGCCAGCCATATGAGCTGGAGAGTCGTAATGGTAACACGGCAAGAAAATAAGAGGTCTATGGTGTAAAGTCTGCACATATACGATCTTACTATATTTATTTAAAATGTAAATAAGTAATAAATTTCTAATCAAACAGTAAAAAATGAATATATTTTATTATGATTAACATAAAAACCCACATATGTATATCACTCTAGCAAGGTAATAATAATTAGATTATCATTTTCGTAAAAGCCTGTCTAAATTAGTTTTGATGTTCTATAGTTTTTTGATAGGAAGCCTGTTTTCAATTAAATGAGATTTAAATGAGATTTATCAACTATACATATTTTCTATAATAATCTTGATATGATGTCATCATATAGTGGTTTTAAGTAGAAAATACAATAATATTAGTAGTATTTAAATAACCACACTGTGATATCTTATCCTCAGAAAGTTAAATTTATTTTTCGATGCTCATTTCAGAAAAGGAGAAATATTATAACTAGACATTGGATTATAATGAAAGAAACTTAAATATGGAGTAGGGAGGAAATATTAATTCAAGCATCAGTAGTAAAATTAATGTAATATTCAGTTACAAGTTTTTGTAAAACAAACTTAAGAGCTACTGGCTTATGATAAATTGATTTTAATTTTATAATTTTATGTATCGAGCACTTTCTTTGTTATTTACGGTAATAAAGCTATTATTCCAAGAGAAAATTCTATGTTAATTCGCATCGCCCTTAGAGAAGGAAGCTCTAGGAATGCCAGACGCTAGTGTCACTCATTTGCACTCGTTTTCTGGACCCGAAGCCAGATATGACAGGTGCACCACGTAAGCCCCTCGCCGATCCGGGTCTCACCTCTTTCTGGTGTGGCACTCCTAGGTCTATAATTAAGATACCAAAGTGGTGTAATGCGCACATTGTTTCGGTGGTGCCGGGACAAGAAAAAAAAGAAAAAAGGGTATATAGGAAGTTCCCCGCTTGCCTGTATAATTTGTGAACAATTACGCTTTGTAATAGCATTTAATGACTTCATTTTCCGAAATAGCGGCGTCTGGCATTCCATTGCGATCTTATCGCACATCGTATCGTATGGAAAGCATTCAAGTTATGTGGGAAAAGAGAAATTTCCCCGTCTCCCCGCAAGCCACAACTCAATTCTGAATGGTAAGTATGAGTTGTACCCCTGTCCCTGGTGTTAAGTGCAAAATAACTTTGTTCAAATCGGACCTGGTTGCAAAACAAATTTGTAGTGCAAATTGCAAAAAGCTTTTAGTATTATCAGTCTGGTAATCTGATCCGATTATCATAGGCAGTGCACATTATGGAGACCCCGCCTAGACCAACTTGTCGGATCAACTTTACCCAAGCTCAAGCTAAAGCCGGGCCCTAATCCCGGCCAATGTCATTAAGAGTATTTACAGCCAATCCAAACTGGAACTCAAAAGGAAACTGGTATTGGCACTGGGACAAGGATCCTACCCATAATCGTAAACATCACTTTGCATAATAAGAATGCTCCATCAATTGGTGCGCTATCTAAAGTGATATTAATTAAAAGATCATTTATATCGGTGTGCATAAAATAGCAAAATGTTCATCCTGCTGACGGACTGGGCCTCATCACTGCCAAATGGAATCAGGCTCTTCGCAAAAGAAGTTGTCGCATGGCGCGTTGATATTTATTGATACTGACAATGGACCGACCGACCTCCTTCCTCCGCCGCCGCCGGCCGCTTCGCGATTCTCTATCCTCGTCGGTTGCGGGGATGACAAGTTATGCAAATCGCGGAGACACCAAGATCAAAATAAACTTTACGCATGCGGATCCTCGGATCCTCGGTGCTCAGGTGAGTGGGCAGAACGCACGACGACAGCAGAAGCAGCAGCGGCAACCACTGCCTCGGGACAAGGTCATCTTCGGGCTGGGCACTTGCCATTCCTCAAACTAAGTGACTCAGGCAGATGACCAAGAGCGGCGACTGCGTCCGAAACGAGTGCAAAAGTGAAAGATTGATGGCGAAATTACTTTAAATGTTTGCGAAATGCCAGGAAGGTGGAGCAGCGGTCAGGAGCGGAATTAGGCTTGTGAGGGGGCCCAAAACAAATTTGTTTTATTATAAAATAGCCATGGTTAAAAGAATTATTAAAATAATTATAATAAATTAACTATATTAATTAAATTATGTAAATATTATGATTTAGAAAATAAACACTAGTAATTTAAACTTTGAATTAAAAAAAAAAGTTTTAGGTAGTTATTAAAGGAGAGTATGTCAAAAATATATTTTGAAATTTAAGGTGAGTAGATCAATGCATTTTTGTACAAGTTGCACAAAATATTACATTTTTAGAGTATTAAATATGGTTTTTAGCTATAAAGTCCCATAATCCCACCCTGTAACCATTTGTAATTCTTCCATGACAGTGCGAACCCTAAAACGTAAACAAGGCTGGCCAAGTCTTAGACAAACGTCCTGGTCTGTTGATCAATCTGCGCGACGCCTACCCAAAAAGCGAAGAATCCTCTTCGTCCGGCCAGGTCTCCGCCCGGCTGAGCTCCAACTTTAGCCTTAGCTCCATCTTAAAGTCCAACTCCAGATCCGTTCCCGCCTCCTCCGCTCCGTTCGTTGCTGGTGTCTCGCTTGGCGACAGGCGACAAACCTGTCTGGTTTACGAAGAGTTCTTTGGGAGTCGATGCCTGGCCACTTGCCTACATTGTAGGCCGACTTTGGCTGAGGCTTTGACTTTGGCTTTGGCCATCAACTTGTCGCTGTTTGTGGCTGAGCGATGGCAAAGGACTGCACAGGAAAAATATTCCGAAACTTATCGATTGTTATAGATTTAGAACTAAGGCAAAAATATAAAAAAAATATTTTTTTTTATAAAAATTTCGAAATGAACCCATATATTTTTATTTCGCGATAAAAAATATTTTATGGCGAAAAAAAAATATATGGGTTAAAAAATATTTTCGAAATTTTTATAAAAACTTATTTATGATAAAAAGTTGAATATCCATGATTTGGAACATTTTTACTATATTACCTTACATTAAAATTATATTACATCCGTCTTTTAATTTTATTTTAATATGACTTCCGCAAATATACATTTTCACAGCTCAAAATGCGTTACTTATTTGTAAAAGGATATCTTTCATTGAAATTGAAATTGGAAAACAAATCTTTATTTCGAAGAAAACCATCAGCTGTGTTAAAATTGTATTTGAGGGTATTTATGAATTAAGATTAAACTTACCCAATAAATTATGAAAATATATTTTTGTAGTGTAAAATAGGATGCTATGGGATCGAATAGGAAAGGATGGGCTCTGCCTGGCTGGTTGCCTTCAATCAGTCGAACGCAATTCGAGTTGACAACATGTCGCAAATGCGTGAGTCTTGTGGGGAGTTCGGGGCGAGCGATGTTACAAGATGCTGCACTCTTATGATTATATAGATTATATTGCCCGCCATCCTCGGCAGTCGTTTCACTGCCGCCCGAATCATCCATCCATCCTTTGGTCCAGTCAGCCTCATGTAATCCACATAACTTCCCCGAACCCCGTTTCCCTCCGCTGACTAGCTGGCGTGATTGAAAGATTGAGTGCCAGGCACAATTAAAGTGCTGCATGATGATGTATGTATAGCAATTGTCACAAGTCCTAATTTGGCCTTGCCTTGGTTAAGCCAAATGAAACGGAACAGGTGCGAGCAGGTGGCAAAAAATGAGACATTTGATGGAGGAGCATTTTAATAAATCGCAATAAAAATCTAGGGAGCTTAAAGAAATTCCTGTACATTTGATTGCAGGGGGAAAAACTTTGAGCCAAGCTGAATATTATAGTTCAAAGTTATTAGGAACTTTTAATAGAAGCATTTTAACTAAGGTCTCCCAGGTTCCTCCTTGAAACAAGTTATGGATTCCGGATCTCCCATCGCCAATAAATTGTTTACCAACTTCGATCTGCCGTTTTGGCCGTGTAACAGGAAAAGTTTTGCCAACTCATCCAGCGTGTTTGTGGCCAGCAGAAGAAACCTTCATTATTTATATGCTTATCTCGGTGATAAACTCGCTTCAACGGCATTTGCCTGCGGTGGCCGGGCACTTCCCCTCTCATTTCTTTCTTTATTCTCTTTTCTCGTTCAGCGACTTAAACAAATCATTAAATACATCGCTTTGCCGTCGAGGTGGAGAAAGGGGTGACTCAATCAAACGCCCATTCTATGGACCATTTGTGCACCTGTCGTCGCAGCCAAAGGCGCCTGGAAATTGCGGAAATGCGCTTCTGCCTTGCAGAGAAGCATTGGTTATTGGTAGCCGGGTATAAAGGCAGATTATTGACACAACAATAAAACTGCACAACAATCAAAATAATACAAGATTTACAACGACGAACCAACAACCAACGGCCGGTGAAATGAGATGGAGATTCCGATGGGAATGGGTGTGCTGATCAGGGAAGTTGGGGGGGGCTGGCACAAAAAGTGCAATGAAAATGCACAATAAAATAAATAAGCGCATAAAAGGTGAGCGGTGAAAATTTGCAGTAATTTGAGATTACGTTGGCATTATGAGCCGGGCCCCGAAGAGAGCGGCCAGAATCGCCACGAGACCTGCGAAGCCAGCCAACGTTGCCAACTTTTACTGCGGCGACAGCAGAAACTCAAAAGAAACCCAGGTCCACAAAGCCGCAGCTGTTAATGAATGGCAATGGCTTTGTTGGTAATGAAGTGTTGGCCATAATGCCGCCATGACGATGACGACCAAGACAAGACCCAATCTTCTTCTTCCACTTCAGGCCAACTATGACGACATTGGCACAGGGAGCGATAAGCCAGATAAGGCGACTGCTCGCTTAGTCAGTGGTTTAGGTTGCTTTTAGTTTGGCTTTAGATTCGGCTTGTCTTTGTCTAGTTCGCCAGGGTGGCAATTAACCTTGGCAAAGTTAAGAACTAATAGTGAATTTGGCAATTAGAAAGAACAGCACTGTCTCTTCAGGTCAGGAAAAAGAGAATTTACATTCATTTAGATAAGGAAAGGCAAAAGTAAAAATAAATATCTGCATGTAAAGATTCGTATTACATATTTGAGTTAAATACAAAATCATAATATTTTATATACAACATATTAGATTTCATAATTTAATTTGTAAATATTTCAATTAAGGTCGAATTTATTAGATACGTTATTAATCATACTTTACCTTAATTATTTTAGGTCATTTAAAAAAGAATTGGATTTTTAAATCAAAGTTTAAAATATTTAAATTAACTATAAATGTAAAATTTAATATTTTCATTTTTAAAACAAGAGAGAACGCTATAGTCGGGTTGGTGTCCCGACTATCTAATACCCGTCACTCGGCTAAAGGGAGTGCGATGGATATAAACTTTGATCAGCAATAACTGTTTAACGAATGGTCCGATTTAAAAAATTTCTTCTGCATTTCGATAGGTATTGATAAACACAACAAACCTGCATTTTTACTTTTCCGAAATATTTAAATTTTTTAAATCGTATATAAACTATTGTGGGCGTTAGAGGGGGCGTGGCACCTTTTTGAAATAAACTTGCGCTGCGTAGGAGCTCCAAGAATCTTCATGCCAAGTACCAATCCTCTAGCTTTTATAGTTTCCGAGATCTCAGCGTTCATACGGACAGACAGACAGACGGACAGACGGACAGACAGACATGTCTATATCGACTCGGCTAGTGATCCTGATCAAGAATATATATACTTTATGGGGTCGGAAACGCTTCCTTCTAGCTGCTACATACTTTTGCACGAATACAATATACCCTTTTACTCCACGAGTAACGGGTATAATTAAAAAAAACCTCAATGGATGAAAAGCATACAGAAAAATATTTAAAGTGAATAAATAACACAAATAATTTCCATGAAATACAAAAATCTTAAAATTGAACAAAAGCTGATTAATACATTTTTGGCTCTAAATTAATAACCGATGTAATACAAAAGTGAAAGAAAAATGTATAAAACTAACGGATTGCTTATTTAAAAATGCACAAAAAAATTAAAGAATTTGCCATTAAAATCCAAATCACTGCCGTAAACCAAGAATATCCGTTCACCGCTGAGGTAATACAAAATACATAATGAATCTTATGTAATTCGTTTACTCATCCCCAGTAGTAAGCATAAATTATAAACATTTAGCCTAATGGAAAACTTTGATATGGGCATAAAAATATGACATAAAATATTTAACAACCCAACATGGTCGTAAAGCTCAACTATGGAGACAGTAGAAGGCCAAAAAAAAAACAAAAATAAGTATGCAAAAAGAGAGGTATGCAAAACAGCGAAGAAAGGCTTGCACAAATCAGATTTTTCTTTTCGTTTTTCGGGGTAGTAAAAACCAAAGAAAATTCAATGTTCAAGCTCTGGGAATAAAGAAAGAGAGATGCCGAATGAGCCACTGCTGTCCGTTTGCTGTTAAATATTTGTCTTTGATTTAAGCCGGAGTTTGGGACTCGAAGCGACACTTCTCCATCTGGAGGCCCCATCTCTTGATCTCCATCTCCATCATCCATGCTCTGACCATTTGCATTGTCTTGGCCTGTTGTTTTTACCAATAGCCAGCACGGAGATGTTGGAGGCTTGGCCATGCCAAAGTGACATGCAAGACACAAATCATGATTTGCTGGCAATGTTGCTGGTGGCATCCAACTCGTTTACAGCTGCGCCTGCCGAGACGTCAACAATGAAATTGTCAAGTGTTGACAAATAAATTTGAGGATTTCGAGGAGATTTACTTATGCTAATGAAAGACACTTGTCACAGATACTTGTCCAAGTGCGAGTACGAGTACTCGGCGGCATCGCCTTGAAGTGCGAGGCCACGTTGGCTCGCATAAATATGTTTGCTCTTCGGGGTTTCGCTTTTGCCCGGGAGTTTGGAGTTTTTAGAGGAGTCTGGAGCCGGGAGTTGACCAGTTGTGGCTTAGGAGCCGGAAAAAGTACCGTACAAAATTTGCAAAGTGAAAGAATTTGAGTAGAAACACTAAATTAGCCAAAGGAGGAAGAGAATGGGCAAATTCCGGGAATGGTAGGACTCCAGTTCGTCACATAAATATTTATGGATGTTAATGCTGTGAAGTGAATTGCACACTGAACATTGCCATTTTTCGAGGAGTAGTCCCCCGGAGAAATATGCTCTTAAAACTGCACTTGGCAAAACAAGAGTTTCCTTCGAGTCAGAAAATAAAGCAATAGACAGAATATATTTAAAATTTGTAAAACTTTAATAGTACCTATTGCTATATTTGAATATTACAATTTCCCTGAATTGAAATTCTTGTTATTTGTAAAACAAACAAATACTTTGATCCATTCTTAAAAGATTTAAAAGTTCTCTCAGCGATTTTTTCAATGTGTAATGCACTTAAGCATTTCAGGTTGATTGGAGGTCATATCCGTACCTCAAGCTAATTAGAGTCCACCTGCCCGACGGGATCCATCAATCTAGCATCCAGCAACTATCCCTTCGAATCCCAGCATTTCACACGCTCATCAAATTGACGCCTCTGCCATAAATCCAGCATCCAGCGCCAAAACATTGTAAAGAAGTGAAAAATCTCAATTGTCATCTACCTGTGAACTCTGGCCGATAAAAAACAATAAATTTCTAAAATACAACCACTAAATTGCATATCTCGCACTCATACTGGCCACATATCAAGTGCCTATTTTGGGGTACACTTAAAAATAAATATATGTTTAGCTTTAGAATTTCTTAAAAAATGAAAAATTAGGAATTAAATAATTTTTATTTAAATGGCTTAGCATAAAACATAAAAATATAATATATGACTCCTAGTAATAGAATGCGCTTTTATTTCATGAGTGCACTGCAGCATTAGGCATAAAAATGTCACTTTTAAATAAAAATGAATTTATTATCCCAGAAAACTTTACAGATATGAAATGAAGGTGATAAAAACCCCCAGCTATAACGCTCATTAAACATGCTTCATTTCTTTGAGTGCATTGCAGCATAATTGAGTAATTAACTCCGAAAGTCACTCGAAACGAAACCAGTTCTCCAGTCCACTCGTTCCGCTGGCACTCAAACATGCGCAAGCCGGTTTGCGGAACGAGTGGAACGGAACGGGCCGGAAACGAGTGGCCCGTTGCCAAACGTTCCGCCATGGCGATGTTGTTGTCGACGTCGACGCCGACAGCGCTGCCGCCGCTTATGCTGGAAAAAGATTCAGATACGTTCGGTTCGAGATACTTTTGGGTTCAGTTCAAGTTGAGCGCTTTCTGACGTTCGTACAACGCATTTCCGCGGCCGTCTGCAATTCGCATCTGCGGCGAGAATTTCGCGAAAATCCAATTGCTAATTTTTAGTTACAACACAAACGGTGTACAAATATCGAAAGTCCCTTTGGGGGAATTCGCATTTTATTGAAAAACCCATTTGTCGAATCGCGCCAAAAAGTGCTATTGAAGTGCCTGCTTTTACCATATTAAATATACACATCTAACACATGCGAAATATTTATTTTTAAAGCCCATTCAAGTGCCAAAGAGAAAAGTTTTATGCAAAATAAAGTAAATTGCTGGAAATTAAATATTAAAATCCATCTGTCTGAATAAAATCCATTGAATGAAAAATTCACAACAAGTGCAAAGCAACAAATTGAAAAATCACTGCAGCGTTGGAAAAGTTGCGGCAAAAGTTTCACATTTGCTTTTCGGCTTGC
The DNA here is from genome assembly GCA_037075205.1 of Drosophila prostipennis. Taxonomy (NCBI): domain Eukaryota; kingdom Metazoa; phylum Arthropoda; class Insecta; order Diptera; family Drosophilidae; genus Drosophila; species Drosophila prostipennis. The sequence continues at coordinate 634,032 of JBAMCJ010000409.1, forward strand.
TCGCTTGTTTTCCCCGCCCGTTTTCCCCCTTTTCGCGGTGACGCCTGCGCAGCTGTTGGGAAAAATCTAATTGGATACTTTTCTGCCAAACGGACACCGGAAACGGAAGTCGGCTGCCATTTGCAATAGACTAACTAGCGCGGCCCACTGTTAAGGTAAGCCCCTTCAGGATAATTAGCCAGTGCAGCAGGAAGACATCTTCTCTTTTCATTTATTAGATGAAAATGAAAATAGAATAGAAGCAAGCCATTATAAAAATATTTCACACGATAATGACACTGACACCGAAAAAGTAACTCAATCTGGCGTTTGTCATAAGCTTCAAAACATGCCAAAATAATGTCAGTCAGTCAGTCAGCCAGCTTTTGTTTTCCTCTGCTTTGCATCTCGTATCTTGTATCTTATACGTATATCGTAGCTGGCTTTTTATAGCCTGCGTTTTATAGTATGATTAAATTTGACAGTTGACAGCATTTTGGCCTTATCTGACTGGCTCAAATCGCTCCACTTCCTCTCGCGTGTGTGTGTGTTTTTGTTAAATGTTAATTGTTGACAATTTCGTATAAATTGACAATTCAACTGGCGTTTTACATGGCTCGTAACAAACATATATCGGCATTGGCCCGACGATGAGTGTGTGATGTTTGGCCTAATGTATTATTAACTAGGCCAACAACAGAATGACTACGCACACATTAGGCCCACTTTACAAGGGCGTGATTTAATGGGGCTGTTGTTTATTTTCCTTAACGTTTTTTAGCTCAGATTTGGCTGTAATATCACGGTTAATGAGCGGAAAACTTAACAGGTGATTTACATTGACATTAGTTACTCCATTTGCGGTGGTAATCAAAGCAGCTACTTGACATTGAAACATGAAAAACAGGGCTTAAGAATTTTTGTAATCTAGATTTTTAAGAAGCTGATTTTTTTAAGGTTGCTGAATAATTAAAATTACTCCTTTATTAAATAAAATTATGAGAATAATCCCCTGTTAATAATTAATAATTTAATAATCTAAAATTTAACAAACTCGCAATGTGAAGAAAGTTTTGTATTTTTTAGACAGAAAATATGTAACAATATAGAAAATAACTTTATATTTTTCTTCGATGTGAAAAACGATAAATATTGAATTTATCTCAATATCAGCAAGTTCTGACTTTTCAAATAAATCAACCCGACAGATAACTGTCAAAATCCAATCTAAACTATTCCCATAATTGTTTATCTGGCAAGCAGAGATTACTCTGTTGTGAGAGCCCTTAGTTTAAACGTGCTAAAATGTCCAAAAGAAGCTTCAAAGTGACAAAACTTTTTCTTGGCCAAACTTTGCTTTTTGCACATAAACAAACATGAAAACCCAGAAAATAGGGAAAAACAAATTTCCGTTTTTTGCCACTTTTGTGTGCCCAAGTCATGCAATGTTTCTTGCTGCAACAAGCATAAACATCATAAAGAAAATAAAAAAGAAAAAAATATTTTTGTGTAAGAGAAAAAGCAGCACAAGGTCAGAAAGAGGCACACCTCGATAAGCAGCTGCCCTTAGCCACCAGTGGTTAACTTTTAACTTTAACTCAGTGCCCTAAGCTCACGAACGTGGCGACTTCCGTCCGACAAATTTTTAGATTTTCAAAACAAATTTGCAACACGTACTCTCGGCCAATCGAAGCTATTATATTTTTTTCTTTTGGTGAACCCAACTCTAAGTCTCAATTCAAATAAGCGAATGATGTCTTTGTCGGCCTGGGGTTTAATTTATGAGCCCAGGGCTATTATAATTCGCACTGTTCCGAGGCATTTTGCATAAGCAAATGTGTCTTTCATGTTTCGTTCATTCTTTCTATCTTCTTTCTTCCATTCTTTCTCTAATGTTTATTCAAATCCGCTGGCCGATTGTCTTAGCCTGTGTCTTGTCTGTGTCTGGTCTGGATGTCTAGACTCTAGACTTCTAGCAGGAAGGAAGCCTTCTCCAAGATGGGAGACTGCACTTGAACTTGAGACCCCTCACAAGTATTTGTTCCCCGGGATTCTGTGTGGTGGGTTCTGTGGGGGTTGGTGGCAACCCTTTTTTTTTGCATACCATATTTCTTCCCTCGCATGTGTGTGGCTACTAAAAAAAACCGAGAAAGGAGAGGAAAAACAACAACATGCCACAGCCCATGAATGAAATAAGCCTGGACGAGGGTGATACGTATATCTATGGAAGTGGAGGTGGACTGCGACTCCCCCGTAGAGCTAACCAGATCCAGACAGCCATCATCCGGGGCCCAGACACCTTTGTTTGCCCAGATCTTGATGTCTGGGGCAAGAGTGAGCCGCTTAGTGGCTTCCCAGCAGTCCACTATTGTCAAGGCTTTAATTAGAGATTCCTATTGCCATCCTGTGTGTTATCGTTGTTATCTCAGCCACCCATTATGCTGATGGATTCAGCTGAGCTTGCTCATTTATATTATAATTATAATATGTATGGCAGACAGCTGCTGTAAGGGAATTGAACTTTGCCACTTAATTGAAACTTTTGCCGCACCCACACAGTCACACAGCCCGGCAACCCGGCGTATGCGTGATATAATTGCAGCTGCCAAAAAGTTATGCCAAGCAGTTAGTCTCAGAAACTTGGGTTAAATATTAATTACACGTGCTCTTATTGGCAAATGAAATTAACTCAGCCAGATATCAAGATGATTATTTTGGTAGGAGAAGCAAAGTTGCTATACGAATTCAATTAGAGCTACATACACGAGTGCCTACAAAATGGTTTTATGAGTTCATTTCAATTGCCTCCAATGAATTATTTCATTCAAGAGTAGATAGATTATATTACCAGGCGAGTTGAACTCTAATGTATTCTAATAATTTCCAATTAGGGGACTTAATTACAATTTGTTAATCCAACAAGGCGGTGATTCATGCAACATTCAGTTAGGATGCTTAGTATAGGAATATTCATGTGGCATCTACAATTTAATGCCATTTCAATCGCCAATTGACACAATCAGGTAATCTAAACGAATGCAAATACATACCACAAGCTAATCGTTTTTAAATATTCCACGCTTTATAATATATTTAAGATAAGTTAAAAAATCGTATATTTTAGAATATTCGGAGTCCCTTTAATGAGTCTCATAATCTTGGAATATTTATGTGATCTGTCTAATCAAATACCATTTCAATCGACACCATGAAAATGTTGTATAATCAAAAAGAACCCAAATATTGGCTAATTCTATCTTATCTACGATGTTTAAATTAGTTTCGAAACTAGTATATTTAGTTTCGATAAAATTTATAGAGAAGCCAAAGAAATGGTAACATCGACTGGCCGCTTTTTCTATATCTCCCAAGACAAACAATAAAGAATACGCCGACGCCGAAGAACGACTTTGATATGGGCTGATGATGAGCTCTAATTTCGAAATTATACAAGATTGGCTGTGAGAAGAAGAACTGGAGCTGAGGATGGAGATCTGAAGAGGCTGTCAGCTTGGAGGCCCGAGTTTCGGTTTCAGTTCGGTATTCAGCTCCTCGCCGTAGTTCTTTTTCTTGTTGTTGCTGTTGTTGCCCACATAACAAGTTAATTTTGATGTAAATTTCTGTTTTGGTACCCTGAACGAACGAACGAACGAATGGCAAAAACCTGAGACAACAACGAAACGAAAAAAAAGGAAAAAATCGAACCGGTTAACATAATCACTTAATTTTGTGATTGTGTATCTGTATCTCAGAATCGGCATCTGTGTGTGTCTCTGCTGGTAATCGTCTTTTGGAACTCTACACCCAAGCCCACCGTTCGATTTCGTGGTCTTTGTATAGAAGTGTCAATATTATTAAGTGATGATGTCCCCATCTGAGGCTCAAACTTTGATAAACGAGCCGATGCTGTAAATAAAACACAGAGTAACAAAAAGCGAGAAGAAAAACCTACAAAAGATAAATAAACAGAGGCCGACTAAGCTCTAACTCATCCGAGTTGATAAATTGTATCTATATTTATGTATTCTGCTACCAGCAAATAATTTACAATGTTTGAGCGGGCAAACTAAAGCCGAAGCAATGGAGAAAAACAAAAAAATTAAACAAGAAAAAACCAAACAAAAATAGCAAAGCCGGCAAAAGCGAAAATACACAAGCAAACACAAAAAAAGTGGCTGAAAACAAGCGCAACATAGGGCCACAAAAAAACAATGTCTCTCCAAACAGAAAGCAAAAAAAAAATTGAAACAAATGCTGAATTATTAGCACACAAATCGCCGGCAGCTGAATATGAAGAAGAGGAAGCAGGGTCAGTGGGAGGGGTTTTTGTTTATATTTTTATTTTTGCTACTTATTCATGGCAGTAGTAGTCACAACAAAAACAAGAACAAATTGCCAAGAAAAACAAAATTGCAGAAAACGCAACACGTGAAAACCGCAACAAAAACCTGGCACTGCAAAAAACAAAAAGGGGGTGGGATCGAAAAAAAACAAAAACAAAACCACACAGAATAAACTAAAGAAAACCAGCCACAAAAACGCCACTCGAATATGACGAAAATAAAAACTAAAACACATAAACTCGCCTGCATTTGGCTCCATATGAATGAGACCGATGTGCGGGGGGTTAATGCGAAAGTTTTGGTTCTGGCAGATTACCAGCAGATTGAGATGCTCGAGATCCTTGAGATATTGCCGTTCCGCAGAGTGAACTTGTGGAGCAACCCTCGCCGCTGCAATTACCCTGCATCCTCGGTGTGTTTTTTTTTTATCTTTTCCACATTTTGTGTACGAGTGCGCTCGTGTGTGGGTAACCATGCATTTATGACGATTTTAAGCTTGCAGGCATCATCAGCAATGCAACGCAGAGATGTGCGAGCTAACCCAAGCAAGCTAAACAAGCGAGCGTTAAAACCAAACTAACTATAAATAAAACAAAAAGTCAACAATAGCGAAAAAAAAGTCAACAAATACCAAGATGAACCTAGCCGCAAAAAGGGGAGGAAAACACACACAAACCACCGAGAAAATACACGCAAGAAAACATACATTTTAGCCTTATAATACAAACAAATTGGGTTGCCAAAAGGTAAGGCAAACAATTTTTAATTCACAAAAGAAACTAGACCATTCTTGCAAAGAAGAATAAATATTAAAATAAAGTAAATTAAAATACTTTTCCTTTAGACTCTCCTTTTAAGAAAAGGCAGCGTATTTTTTTCATTTTTTATCGTAAATTTACGATCTGTTTTAGAAATATATAAGAAAGTTTCTACATAAATCGAAAAAAAATGTTATAATGCTCAATTGAAATATAAAATGTTTAAAGTCAGAGCTAACAATCAATTAAGAAATGCAATATTTTAAAATATTTTTCCAAAAAAGCTCTCCTTTTAAGAAAAGTCTGCGTATTTTATTTTCATTTTTTATCTTAAAATTTTATTTTTTAGAAATATGTATGAAATATTTCGTCCTCTGTAGGCAGCTGAGAAAGCGAATGCTGGGCGAGAGAAAACAAAGCAAAATAATAATACAAATAACTATAGATGCATAGATACGAGGATAGTTAGATGGACGAGCGGAGGATGTGCCATAGCGAACGTACCTCCCGCCTCCCCCTCCAATTGCATACATAGCATACATATATCCCCCAATTCCCTGCTCCAGTCTCTCCACACTCATCATCATCATCGTTCTCATCGGCGTCGTTGTTGTCTTCTCTGTCGTTGTCGCTGGGCGATCGCGTAGCCGTTGCCATAATTGTTTAGTTAGCCCAAGCGGCCAAAAGCGTCCCGCCCCAGCCGATACTTTTGCTTTGGCCCACCTGAGAGCTACGCTATCGACGGCCCAGACACTGTGGGCCAGGAAGCTTTTAGATATGGCTAACTTAAAAAAGAGGAAATAAATAATAAATAGTGTGTATAAAAATCCTAGATTTTTTAAAATCAAAAAATATGTTTTTGATGATGGTTTAAATATAAAATGTTTAAAGCTCAACTCAGAGCTTACATAAATTAAAAAATGCAATACCATATCAGAATTGCCTCTAGTAAAAAGTTCTTTCAATACAAATTAATATCCCTTTAAGAAAAACTGCCTTTCGAATGTTTACTAAATTTTCATAATATTTTCTGCACAAATAAAACTTATAAAAATTATTTTTTTATGATAGATTTAAATATAAAGTACTTAAAGTTCAATTCAGAGCTTACAGCCAATAAAAAAAATGCAATACCATATCAGAATTTTCTCTAGTACATTTTGCTCTCAATACAAATTAATATCCCTTTAAGAAAAACAGCAATTCGAATATGTACTTAATTTTAATAATATATTCTGCAGAATATAAAGTTCAACTCAGAACTTACAAACAATTAAAAAAATGCAATACCACATCAGAATTGTCTTAGAACTGAATTAGCAAATAACATTTTCCTAGTAAAATTTTCCAAATATGTTTCCTAGAGTAATGTCTACTTAAATCCAAAATATTCTTAGAAATCCCTAGGCATTTAAGATAGTTAGGAGACATCATCCCAAGCCACTGTGCCTAGTCGCTGCTGCTCTTTTGTGCAATCATGCGCAGGCAATAAGCGCTGGAGCCGCCGACGCTGTTTGGCTTTGGATTCTGGATGTTGTGGTCGGTCGATGGTCGATGTCGATGGTCGCAGCTTACTCCCTTTATGCAGGGGCCACGGATCCGATCCAATCCGGCCAAGAAGGCTCAGTTCGTGGCTAAAACCTGATTATGAGTGGCCGTGGCCCCAACTGTTTTGTTGGCTTACATGTTGTGTATTCTAACACGCTGCGGACGTCCTCATCATCATCGTCGTCATCGTCGTCTCTCGGATCTGCTGGATCTGCTGGGCAAACAAAATGCGTCTTTAATGCAAACATGCAGCAGCAGCAGCTTCCTTTGAAGTTGCTGGATAGCTAGGTGGATTTCCAGGAGGGGTTTGGGTTTGGGTTGGGGGAACGGGAATGAGGGCCAGAGGAAGCTGGCGAGGCCATTGCATGTGCGTACAAAACTTTAAACAGGAATTTTAACAACTTGCTTTGTACTTTGCTTGTACTTTGCTTTGCTGCTTTTCAGCGAGCCGGCGAGCGATGAACGTTCGAACAACCGCAAAACAACATTCAACTTGCAGCTACAACAACTGATTTATAAAGAAAATTTCTATGCGTCGTCGTCTCTTGCGGACGGAGAGCCCAAAAAGGAAGTGCATGCCGTCGGCGGACGGATTATGGAGGGGTCAGGTGCGATGGGGGATCGAAGGCAGGTAACTGCATGCCAGACAACGTGCCACAAGCGGCAAGCAGCCAACTGCCAGCAAAAAGCAACTGCGGCGATCGCAGCCAATTAGAAGATTTCATATTTATGCCACTATGCATTTCAATTAGTCGCGAAAAGCGAGAAAAAGTGTGCGAAAAGGTCAAAGTTGAAAGGCGGACGCTGTAGTTTGGAAAGCCTGACAGGTGCAAAAATATTTTAGGGGTCATAAAAAAGTTTAACTGACCATAAATCGCAAAAAAAAAATCCATCAATTTAAAGCGACCATTAAATATTTAGTAATAAAATCTTTTCAAGTATATTTATTTAATATCTTAAACTTCAATCAATAAATTTGTAAATATGTATACTTTAATTCAATGCTCTAAGGCCAATTTCAATAATAATATGTAGGTATACTAATACCAATGGTAAACAAATGCACAAGAAAAGCTAAAGCAAACAAAGCATATTGAATGTGAATATTAATATTTAATTATAGCTGCAAAAGATTGCATTTAGCTAATCGAGGTCGTTACATCATAGTTTTACATCAACGTTTTTTCCCAATAAACAATCGGTTGGTTCAATGTAAACATCTTTATGGCCACACCATCAATCATCCCACAGATTCCATCTCTGTGCATTTCAATTAGCCATCGCTGGGGTTAAAGTTGAAGCTGAACCGACCGGCACATCAAAGCAGCACCATCTATCTCATCAATACAAAATAAAAAGCCATAAAAAATAAACAAAAAAATATGAATAAACAGGGGCAGCTGGTATCAAGCATCTCCGGCAGTTCCAACTGTAGCGCCAACAACTTGTTGCCTTATCGCGATAATTAACCAAAGTTTAATAGTCGCCCCCGGCGATCCTCAGCTGCTACCTCGTATTTATATTCGATGAGTCCACGCCGGGTGGTCAGCGTTTTTAAAATTTTTTTTCTTTCTTACTACGATGGTTATGAAAAAGTTTATCTGGTGTAATTAAAAATTGCCACTTGGCGCACACATTTTAATTATGGATGCGAAAATGACAGTCGCACGCAACGCTTTGCGATGAAAAACGAGAGTCGCGGGTCTCAAACTCGGCCCAAAAAGAAGGTCAGGGCCAGAATGTTTTTGGCGGCTATTAAAACTGCATTACAAACAGCCATCGATAGATGTCGGGGCCCGGCACTTGTGACAGCTGTTCCACATCGAAAGGAGCTTCTGTCGGCGCATCAACATCGACATCAAAGTCACGTCTGTTACACATTTCTCATAATCGTTGAACTCGAGTGGCTGGCAAAATGCGTGAGGCTGCCTTTTTGGCGAGCGAACAAACCGAAGGAGAACCGCATTGAGATGTTCAGCTTTCGACTTCGGCTACCGCTCTCGAGTGATGACACATCAAGGTGGCCCACGGATATATCTATCTATCTGTATATATATTCGCCAAGAGCAGCCCGACCTCAAGATGAAGTGTGCAGTTCGTTGCAGCTTTCCTTTTACTTTGAGACGAGCACGTCTTAGATGGAGTGCTCAACGCTGGCAGCTCCAGCTGAGCGAGGAGAGTCTTGAGCTAGAATGTTTTTTCCAGGAGATTTCTGTCTTAGAAACTCAAAGAAATATATCTTTTGGGGTCACTTTTCACTTCGAGTATTAAAACTAATAATTAGATAAGATATAGGCTCTATAAAATATGGTATAATATTTTTACAATTTTACAAACCATATCTTTAAGGATCTATGATGCTAAAATAAAGATAAAAATATTCCTTCTATTTTTAAAAAATTATGAATTACTAAAAGTTTAACCATTTTATAAATTCTTAGTTTTATTTTATTTAAAAATAATTGTTTATTTTATGTATTTATGATTTACTATTAACTTTGAAATAATAATTAGATAAAATTTAGGTTCCATAAAATATGGTATAATATTTACAATTTTACAAACGACATCTTTAAGATTATTTCTATCTTTTTTATTTCTTTTATTTTTAAAAAATATAAAAATAATAAATTCGTAGTTTTATTTGATTTCTTTTAATTTTTTTTTAGACTTCTTTGTTTTTTTTTAATTACAATTGTAAATACCATTTGGATATAATTAAGATATGTGTCTTTAAATTGTAGGTTGAAAAGAAAAATAAAATTTTAATCATTTTAAATTATTTCTGTACAATCAGTTCTATGCATTATTTCTAATTATATGTTATAAAAGACAATAGCTTACTATTAGAACAAATATCAATTGAATTGAATGGTAATTTCTTGACAGTTTCGAATTATAGCTTGTAACCATTTTCATGGCATTTTTCTGGTGTCCTTGACATCGAGTTTTGCAAAGCAGAGCTTTTACATTGTTTGCCCAACATCGATGAAGTATCTCGTTACACCCCTGTAGACACAATCTCACGCCATCCCACACGAACTTCTATATATATATCGCACATATATGTTCGTGCCCGGGTGAAGTCTCTTCGACAGGCATTTAGCAACAATAAACAATAAACGTACACCAATAAATGACATCAGTTTTATTAAAAATAAATCCGAAAACGCCAGCCAACTTTGACAGGCGACAGCGGCTAAAAGCCAATCACCGACGAGTTTGTGTTTGGGTTTTGGTCAGTGGAAATGGAAATGGAGGTAGAGGTAGAGGTAGAGGTCCAACGTAAAGCCAAGACACCTGTGCGCTCCAATCTTCAAGCGAAACGTGTTCGCACGCTGGCAACTTGGCAACTTGGAGCTCTGTGGATGAAGCTGAAGCGGCGTGACGCCAACAATAGGCAATATAACAACCTGACCTTTCTGCAAAAAAAATGTAAAAAAATAGAATAAAATAAAATAAGAAAAACTGTATGGTATGGAGGGTATGGAGTGGAGACCCCGAGATGAGAACACACCCACCCAAGAGACTCCACATTCGTCATGCCCAAGGGAGTGCGAGGCCTGAATGGGTGATGTGGGTGAGAGGTGGGGTTTCGGAAGGGGTTTGGGCAGGGGCACAGCGACAGGGAACAGGGTGAAGCTGCAGATGGGGACAGACGAGCTCATCAAATTCTCGCATGTTGCCCTGTCAAACTGCAGCAGTGACAACGCCATCTGCAGCTGCTGCTCTCGCTGCAATTCCTTTGAAAAATTCCACCAGTTGCAGTGGCACTGAGGGAAACAATTGAAAAGGAGGTTACCGCCATAAAAAAAACACATGAAAATATACCGGAATACCGGAACTCTTTAAAGAGTTAATTTCTGTAAAAAATATTTAAGATGATAATACTAACTGATAAGAGTAACAGAAAAAAACATAAAAATAAATTACTAAATATATTTTAATTTTTTTGGTCAACCTTTAAATAGAAAATATAAACTTGCTTTCGCTGCTTAAAATCCCAGAAATTTGTTTTCTTTATTTTCCGCTAAAACCTAACAAATTTGCTGTACAATAAAATCATAAAGAAAGCTATTTGCTTTCTCTTCGCATATCTTATTTCCTTCGGTGTAACTTTCCGGCTTTTGTTTGTTTTTGCGCGCCTCCCCATAATGTTTTTATGATGACCCACGGCGCAACATTCTCTGTGCAGCAGCCTCGGCTCCCCGATCCCCCATCCCCGATCCCCAGCCATTATCCATCCTCCCGACCGACTCCTGCCTTAATCCGCTGCTGTCTTTATTTTTGCAACTGGCTGCAATTAGCTGCAGTTGCCTGCAACTATTCTTGCCCCACACACGGACACACGCGAGAGTCTACGGTTCAAGCATGCCAGACTGGATGGCGTTAAGACGGCCAAGCGTAAAATTAATTTTACAAAAATATATATAAGTACGTACGCGAAAAGGAGATACTTACCAGCAAAAGTGAACGGGGGAAATGCAATGAAATTTGAGCATCGATTGTGGGTCAGACCCATTGACAGGCCAAATACACACAGCTGGCCACAAGCTTTGCAACTCCCTCGAAAAAAAGCGATATACTCGCGAATGTACGTACCATATACTATATATATAAAACTGGATGGGGAGACGCCACTGGCAGCTGCCGATTCTCCAGGTAGCCAGAGCCAAACGCGAAGACACCGCAATCCATTTCAATTGCCGCGTCGCGTTTAAGATTACGCAACCGATTAGCCAGGCAGCTGGAAAATGCGGCCCATGGAGAGCGAAAAAAAAACAAAAATAAAAACAAGGCAAATAGGAGGTAAATGGGGGAAGCACGCGTTCCTTTGGCCAAGCAAACTTGTTTATTAGATGGCCAGTTAGGTGCGATTTTTCCGGCACGTGCCTGCCCATAACTCACGTACTTTTCGCGATCTTCTCAAATGACAAAAGCTCTTTACCTGGCAAAATCGAAAAATAAGTTGTACATAATTCGTGTGTGGATCAGCACAATTCTTCTATGCGGCAATTAAAAATCAATGTTACAAAAATTTCATTGCCAACAAAAAAAGTTGAGGTTCTGGCACATTTTTCGTAAAGCGTAAAAGTCAGCAAGAAATTTTGTGCTTCTTGGGTAAAACTTTTCACTTATTAATCAGTGGCATAAAACGACGAAGTTTGTCAATAAGAGTGCAGTTTGGGTGGTGCAAGTGATTCAAGGGGTGGCTGGTGGTGGTGCAATCAACTCGGAGACACAGACATAGCGCAAACAAACTGCAAAATGCTAAAAGTGAAGCTAAAACTGCATAGCAACCAGAGCAATGTGTGCAAATGAGGAGTCGACACAAGTATACTGTGGCTTGACATTTTTTATTATGTTTAAAACCTTATTTAGTTGATAAATATTAATTACAATTTATGAAACTGTACAGAAATATTCACAACTCTTTGAGCATTGATAACAACGTTTTTCAAATTCCATTAAACATTTTCAAGACTTTGAGCAATCCTCAGAATAAACCTTACCAAAAGTCTTCTAAACTTCTATATGTTTTTAAAAAATAATAGTAATGTATAATATATATAGAAACAAAAAATTCATAATTATTAACTAATTAGCACGAATTAAAATTACTAATAATAATTATTAATTAATAATTAATAAATATTTCAAATACATACCTAATGTTAAAAAAAATGTCAGTTAAAACAAATTTGAACTTGAGAAATATTCTAAAAAACTTATAATCTTTTAGGTATTATTATGGTAACATAACCTCAAATTCTTGTTTATATATATTCCTCGTTCATCACATTATACCCCATATCCTTTCGCTACAGGGTATCACAACAACTCAAACAACATCCCGTTGCAGTTTGCAGTCAAAGTTGACTCTTTTACGCATTTTTAAGCGCTCCTCTTCCCAGCCTCCCCCAACCCCCTTCCCACACACGCCCCCCTCTCGCCTGCCATGTCTGGCTATATAGTGTGGGAAAAGTAGGCGTGGCCATTGGGCATTAAACGGTATATTTCAACTTTAGCTCAAGCTTTTGCTTTTGTTGCCCGGCCTGGGTTCGTTGATTTCATTTGGTTTTACTTGTGTGTTTACTCGTTTTTTGTTTTTTTCTTGTTTTTTTTTTTTGCTTTGTTTTTGTTTTATTTTGCCTTGCTGCAATTAATTGAGGAACGACGACTAAAAAGAAGAGATTTGAAGGGAGAGGCAGAAACAAACAAACAAACAGAGACGTCATGTGAACTGTCTGGGACAGTCTTTGTATCCCAATCCCATATCCTGTGAGCTTGTCCATTAATGGGCTCCCCTAATCAACTCAACTTAGTTCGGAGCCCGGGATACGAGTGAGGGGTATATAATCAGACAGTCATGCCCGCTCATCGGGCCAAAGGAACTTCATCATTGGGTTGCAGGCACCGGCTAAATTGATTCATTAGTCAAAGTGACTCTTATTTAGCCATGTCTGAACTGCATTCTATGCGATTCGATTTGCGTGCGCCTTAGCGCTCATTTATTTATCAAATTGCCTTTGATTTGTCAATTAAGTATGCTATTTATGCTTATTAAAGCTGGCGCCATAGAAAAATAAAAAATGAGAAATAAAAAATCGAAATGCTAAACACGCCCAGTGCCAGTTAGTTATTTCCACGGTTTGAGCTTAGGCCAACCAACCGGTTGCTGGCCAATCTCGTGGGCCTTTGGCCAATAGCCGTTCTGGCCAACTGGTTGATTGGTCTCCAACTGTTATCAATAAATGAGCCGCTTGCCGTTTTGATTGTGTCACATTTTGTGTTTATTAGCCCGGTCCATATTTATGGCAACAAAATCTATTTTTATTGCCAAATTAATGTTGTATTAGATCGCTGGCAAATCAACAGGCGGTCTTTGCCTGGCCAAAATGAAACCAGTTATCCCTTTAACGGTCGATCACCAGCAGCCGCTCTCCCACGCAATTTCCAAGCCTTTTGGCCATTGGTTTTTCATTTAATTCCCACAGCGATTTCGCTATTTGGGTTGGTCAACATCGACACAATACAAGACTGCACCCTACGCATTAAATGGCGGCACACATTTATTTTGCCATTTTTGGCAGAGTTGCGTGCAAATCGATGGAGAGATTTCCTCCGTTTTTCATGGGGTAGAAGTTAATTAGTGAGCTACAAAAGAGGATTTTTATAGCGGGTGAAAGTTGCGTCCCCAGGGGGTTGTGCATCAGATTATTTATTCTGTCTATTAGTGGTTTTAATTAAAAGAGGCACTTGGCGATGTATTTGTGTTGTCTTTTATGAAAACTAGTTGAGACTTTTCTCACTCTTGTATGTTTTCAAAGTTAAATTGTTTCTCTTTTCTCTAAGAAGTTGATTTAATATACCAATCCAGAGAGGGTCTAAACATTTTGAGAAGCGCAGAGAAGGGCTCTCTTTTCAGAGTTTATTTTGATCATAATTTCTCTTACAAATAAAATCTTTAAAAAATACCTAAAATTAAGTAAAAGAACTTGATGTTCTGTACTTCTCAAGAACCCCCCGGAAAGCTTCCAAAAATTGCAAGAATTCCCATCAGTGCACCAGAATAACGAAAATAAAAACAAACCGCTACTTATTCCCCATACTTTTACTTTCCACCCCGGCAAAAAGGCAAAGAGTCAGCCAAGAGATCAGCAACTGTACGATATCTATATGTAATCTATATATAGTGACAGCGACAGGGGAGCGGCCCAAACCATCGGAGTGTCACCTTTTGCGGTTCTCAGTTCAGTTCAGCTCCGATCCCCGATCCCCCGACCTCCGATCTGCGATCTGCGATCCCCGGATCCCCGGATTCCGCCATATAAACCGCTCTGCGTCCGCTGTCAGGCGTAATTTTATACGATCAGCTTTCGATTTGGCTGAAGCCTGAGGTTAAAAATTAACATGACCAGAGTCGGCGATAAGTTGAGATTGGGATTGGGCTTTTGGCTTTCGGCTTTGGGCTTTGGGCCAATACCACCGGCAGCAGCCCCAACTCAATGTAATTTTGTGGTTTTCGTACCAAAAAATAAAAAAAGTAAGGGAAAAATAAAGGTAAAAGAGGAGAGAATGCCAAACGTTGTCGGGCGGAGTGCAATTGATATGGCCAAGGGACGCGAACGATGAAGCGGATTCGGATTCGATTGTCAAAGCCATGTAACAATATATGTATGTAGTAGGTATGAGACTAGTGCTGTGTGTGTGTGTCGGTGGGTATCTGTGTGTGTCAGTTGCCTTGCGGTTGTACCACCCCCTCCCCCTGCCCGCCCTTTCTCCACTCTCTGATGAGCTGTCTTCCCCTTGGCTTTATGCGATATGAATTACACAAGTTTCCTGGCACTTTTGTGCGAGCGTTTTATGGTCGTTTTCCTCTTTATTATTATGCAGCTGTGTGAGTGTCCCCGTGTATATGTATACAGGGATGTGGAAGTGTGCGTTATAATATAATAATTAAATGAATTGCCAAAGTGTGTCCGTAGCAGACGTGCGTCGTTCGTCAGGAGCGGAGAATGCAAATTAGGGATGGGAAATATTCATTTTCGGGACAGGAAATGGTAATTTAAGAATTTAAGCAAGTAGATAAGGTGATAAAAGATTTTATTAAAAATACAATGAATGTCTTGATATTTTAAAACTTTTAAATGATTGTAGAAAATCTTAAATTTTTAAATCTTAAAAAAATAGTGAGTACTATTTTACAATTTGTGAAATTCATTTTAACATACCCTTTGAAATGTACACTTCCTTCTCACGCCCTCCTCTCTAGTACGTTAGTACATGAGTGTGAATATTTCGCTGAACTTTTTAGAAAGCCAGCAGGACGCACCGACCAAGTTCCTCTCGTTCGCCTGTCGAAAAAGGGTTTTTATTTCAGCGGCCTTTATTTGTTTTTTCTTTTCTCGCCTTTTTCCCTCGGCTCTGTTCTTTTACACTCGAGGTGTCAATTTCAACGCCCTTCTTTTGTTTGGCATGCCGGCGAGTCTACATATATAATCATGTATATGCATATGGATATTATATGGCGAGTACATGGTTATATATATGGATATTACCCTCGTTTTTAATTTCTGCCAAATTATGCAGAATGTTCGCTTGCCCTCTCGGGGGTTAACAAATAAACTCTGCACTGAGAGAAAATAACTGGGGCGAAATAAATCTACAATGGCGCGACCACACCCATTGAAATCGTGGGAGCGGTAGACGCCCACAATCATGTGCGGGCATAAATATTGGTATATTATTGGTATTAAAAACGTAAGCCTTTGATGTGAGGATATGTACGGGGGAACACAGAAAGAAAGGATAACTTAGTATAGCTTCTAAAGACTAGTTAATATTGAGTGGGCAGAAAAATCCAAAGCCCCTTTAACATTTTGAGAATCGCATAGAAGGGCGATTTAATAGATTTTTTTTGTAACGGTTTTTTAAACCTAATTTATTTTGCTATTAAATTCCCATTAAATTGATATTAGCTACGTATGTACATTCATTTCAGATATTTAACTTCAATTGTTGTGCATTTTTGCATTGTGTTTTTCATATAGGCTTGCCTGCTCTGTGGGGCGTTGCAGTATCAGCACCTCATCCTTTAGCTCACACACATGTGTCCCCTCTACTCCTTTGCATGAATTATTTCCTTTTTGGCTTCGCAGTTTATTATTTTTTTCTCCTTTTTGTACTTTTTGGGTGTGTTCTGCAAGTGGGCTGGCACAACTGGCTGTGATGGGTGGATTGGGGGAGGCTGTAGGATGCTGTGGGGGCGTGGCCTGTTGCATTTGCATGTGCTCCATACAACTGACAACTCAATAAAATGTCGCTATTTTAATTTCGCCTTGATGTCGTCACGCGGATGTGACATAAGGCCACAGCTCCACCGCTTCCACTTTTGCTGATTCAGTTCGCAGCTGCACGGCGCGGATGATGATGATGTGTATATTGCCATGGTGCATTATAAGTTTTATGGCTTTGATACCAGGAAAATGCAACAGAGTAGAAAATGTGGGGAAGCAGTTCATTAAATGAAAACCGCAGAAATCGAGCTGGCACTAAACGAGAAACAAACTTAAGATGTTCGAAGCTCGTAAAAACGATGGCCAAAACTTAATGCAACCTATATTTTGTGGCAAGTCAAGGAAGTTGGCAAAACTTCAAATGAAGCCTCTAATGGGAAAATCTTGAAAGTCGATTAGAAACACAAAATCGGGTGAATTTGAAAAAACAAATTATAAAGTTAGGAAGTTTATAACATTAATCCGGGAAGCATTAAATGTGATGTGTAATAAATACAAATTATTTACAATTATTCCCTAGGATTGTAACATAAAATAAAAAGAATTAATGCATATAAATATCTGTAATAAATACAAATTATATAGAATTATTCCTTAGGATTATAACTTAAAATAAAAAGAAAACTAAGCCGTTTAAAAATAATGGTCTTTAACTTATATAGCTGCAATAAAATATACCAACTAAATTATGTACATACATATCTGCAACTGCATAATCCCCCCATTAATATTTTTATCCGACACAAAATCTAGAACTAAGCCAGCATGATTGTAATTAATATTAAATACATTTTCTGCTCCCTGCGTTGATCAGGTGTATAATTCCCCAAACACTTAGCTTCCTCACTGATTTACCGGCTTGGGTTTCGAATTAATTTTAATTACACTACCTAGTTGGCGAGACAGAGAGAGAGAGAGAGATGGAAGCAGCTATTGTTGCTGTCTCATCAATTTGCGTCCCCAGCGGAAATGGCAGAAACAACAACCAACAACCACAATAAGAAATTCAAGGAGGTGGAGAAACTTCAACTTGAATCGCAGCAAGTGAAGCATTTCGGCTTTTTTTTCGGCTTTTGCCACTCCAGCAATTGAGCACGAATTTCTTGGTGGACTCTTTTGCATTTGCCATTTCCTTTTTGGCCTGCTTTGGTTGCACTTTTGCCTTACCCCTTATATTGCACTGTGTTTTACTCAATATTAATGAAGTCATTAAGACGACATCTTCCTCGAGATCGGCGCGTAATGCGAGCGAATTATTAACAACGTTCTCCGCACGAAAACAAGCTCAAAACCCCGGCTTGAAACTTTTAGCTCCCCGACTTCTTCTTCGGCTGAAGTGGCGTGTCCGCAGTCCCGCCAACGGCATCAATAAACAACAAAAACAAAAATTAATACACGAGTACAGCAACAAAAATAAAAAAAACAAAAACAACAGCCAAACCGAAAAGGAACACAAGCGGCTTTCATAAATTTGCATGTCGCTGTCACAGGCAAGGGATCGCCAAAGGGGGCCAGGTTATGAGGGGGCGTGACAACAAGTCAATTCGGCTCTCTTGGAGCCCAAAATGTAGCACAGAAATCTGTTTTCGGCAGGCCGGAGAAGTGAAAAATCTTTAAAAGACAAGACAAGCCAAGGATATTTGATGACGAATATAAAAGTACACTTTTATAACCATATATGGAAGTTATTTATTTAATTTAGATTTGAAACAAATTAGGTTTAACCAAAGTTTGATTTTAGTATTAGCGGAATATTTAGTTATATAGGTTGGTTTTATAATATATTATACTCTTAAAGAACAAATGTTGGAGTTAATTAGTTATACTAAAGATAAAGAGTTAAAATCTTCCTCATTCCTTTAATTGTTTTTGCATAATAAATGGGAAATTCCCTACAAGACCGGCAGAAGGACTTCAGTTTCCAGTGCCAATGTTTTTTTCATTAAATTTAGTTTGTATACTAGTTTTAATTTGACAAAATAAAAATAAAAAATCCCTACAAGAGCATGAAAAATTCTTATAAAATGTAATGATTGAATACAGATTATTCCCAACCAAATTATTAGTTTTTAAATAAAATAGTAATTTAATAAAATTATTTTATGGCAGAAGGACTGCGCATTAAATTCTTAAATAATACAGAATACAACCATGAAATATAAATATTTTTGTAAAATTATTCTGCAAGGACAAAAAAAATTCTGCAGGACTCGAGCTTTTTAATAATTTCACAACTTTCTTTATACCTCTAATCAGAAAGGGTACTCCCCACATTAAATGTAAACACCGAAAAACGCCAAAGTGGAAGAGAAAAAATTAAGATTGGGTATAAAGAACTGCTGGAACAGCGCAAAAAATTGTTGAACGCATTAGAAGATTGATGCTGGCGGCTGTTTGCTCAGGGTTGAGACTGTGGACTTGGCCGAAAGTGATTGCAATTTTTGCTCTCTTATTTCGCCATGTTTACTTTGTGCATGAGCAGATTTCCTTCTCTTTTATTTTTTCGTATTTCGGGTGGCGAGTATAAAGGAAAAGGAAACGAAAATCCGGCAGGAAGAAAAAAGGAATGCAAATGCAAACACAAGACGTATTCAAGTTGCTGTGGAGATGTTGATTTTCGAGCTTCCTTTTGGCCATATTTTAGGTAGTCGTCGGGGAACTGGGTTAATAAGATCGCCGGACCGTGGGCCGCCACTCTATCCGGCTTTTTTGAGTAGCCGCATTTAATAAATAGCTGCTTTTAGCCCGGCCAAAGCGACTCATTTATTATGCATCAAAGATAAACCTAACTGAGATTAATGTCTCACTTCGGCAGGAGCGACATGGGCGATAGATAGTTGGCAGCCACTGTTTGCCGTCCGTCACCTGAAGCTAATCATCTCACCTGGGCAAAAAAAAATATACAGAGGGGCTAAGTAAGGGGGGTAATTGATAGCGAAAGGGTGAGAATCGGACTGAGATTAGCCAAGGCAACCTGAACCTGGGCCAATTATGTCCACAACCCGTGTTGTAATAAAATAAACTGCACGTTTCATTATTCAGAATCCAGATCAACCGGGATCTCAAGCTCAGGCAAATCCAATTATCCGTCGTTGTTCTCGGTTATTGTTGTTACATGCTGTGGGTACTTTAATTTTAATTTGCTGGGCAGCTGCAAGAAAACAAAAAAAAGAGAAAAGCTGGCCAACACGCAAAGTCAGAGAGCTGTTGAAATTGTGCTAGCCTTGGATCTCGAATGGGTTCGTTTTATTCACTCTGCTAATTTGAATTAATTTTGTTGTCAACACGTAGTCATATAAGGATGTGAACAGTTAGCAGGCAATCAAAAGTGTAATTGGGGGCCGAAGGAAGCCGCCAAGGCAGGTGATCTCTCGGTCTGAAGGCATGGGAAAGGAACTGCCCTGCGATGGGTTAAAAAAAGAAGAGATTTTTGGCAGATTGTGCAACCATTGGAAAATTCAAAAGGGGGACAACTTTACAAAAGAGAAGTGAAAAAAGGGGAAAAGTAAATGGGGAACTAAGTGCCACCCTTTAGACGGTTAATTCAAAACAATGCCAGAATAAGTGCATATTATATTCTCGTTATCAAAAATACTAAAAGGTCAATAAACTTAAAAATAAATTGCTAAATAGCCAAAAATTTTGAAAAACAAGCCAGCAATGAAGATCCAATTAGTTTAGATAATCCCGAAAACTATCCAACATTTTTTTGGCGCCCCCGGGTGGACAATTAAATTAACTGACGCTATTTGCAGATGGCCAAAACTTTCCTCACTTTCCAGCAACACTTTCGCGAACCGCCTCCAACGGAACCAGCATTAAGCTGTTCCCAATTCTTAGATCGTTTGCCTCGGACGGAAACCAAATCTATTAACGATTGATAGTGCGGTCGCAGATTGGCGAAGAACACCTCCCGGGGGTCTATGTAGGTTGCCCGGGAACGCCCAAAAATCTCAGCTAGCTCGTTGCGAATCGGCATTACCGTACCGCCGTTAAATACAGACTGCAGATTCTATAAATCAGGCATATTTCTCAACACCTCCGTTCGCAGTCGAACACTTTCGAACCCGCTCATTAAAAACCATTAAGGAAAATATTTCGCTTGGGAAAAATTATGGCGTAAATGATACTCAACCCCGCCCCGCAGCAACCACCGACAACCACCCCCTTTGGGCGGCTTTGGGCGGCCAGCAGCGACAATAAACGACCTCCAAGCTTCGAGCCCGGCTCGCAATTCGGCTTAACCGCGTTCCGCCGGCTTAACTCGGTTTCTGTGTCATTTTCTTGTCTGCAGCTCGGGTTTAAGCGTCAAATAAATTTAAGTCTACACCTAAACAGCCAGCAAACAAAATAAAATAAAGCACCTAGGAAAACTAAAAGGAAAAAACTTTTGCGTTGCCTGTTCTTTGGCAATTTTTTTTTCTTATTTTTTAGCTCTTTGCAACGAACATTTGCAACAATTTGTTATTGGCCATTTAAGCCGTTTGTTGTTGGCCGTTTGTTGCTTTTGGCCGTTGGCGCACCAGAAATCTGTTGAGTGTTAATGACATTTTTATGTTTTAACGCTTGAAAAGCTGCGGTCGCGTCCATTTTGGTGGCCTGCCCCCCTGGAAAAAAGTCCAATTGAAATTCCCGCACCTGGCTATGCTCTATTTTTGTGTTTTTCCTTTATTTTCTTTGTTTTTGTTCGAGGTTTGGGGTCTGGTTAGCATTCGTTGTTGGTTTGAGTTATTGACTTGGTCTCTGCTCATCCAAGTTTAATGGTGAATTGTTGTTGGCCAGGCTATTTCTGGTCGCAATGACAGGTGACCTGGCCGACAAAGAGGTGGGGAATTTTTTGTACAAAATGGTTAGCAAATTGATGGCATGGGGCAATCATATTAAAATAATAGAGTGTTTTTTACCAAACATAACCGAAAAATGCTACTAAAATCACACAATTTTCTCACTAATTTTTATTGGTCGATAAATATACGTTATATAATAATAAACAGTACAACATTTTAAATGTGAACTTTTTTCATGACGATTGAAAATTAAGATAAATTGTAAAAATAATATTGTTTGTTTTTCATATTTAAACCAACAAATACTTCATTTAATTGGCATGTGCTACAATCTATAATTTATTTTCTTTGATAACAAATATTTAATACCTACAGGTACTATTTTATATTTAGAAAGTACTTATTTAATAGCCAAATTTAAGTTTATTTTTCTTCAAAAATACAGTTTTCAAGGTTCAAGTGCTAAAAGGTCACCGAGCAGAATTATTGTACGGTTTTTCCTGCATATTTATCAACACAATGGACGGCATCTCAATCAATTGGGCTTTTTTCTTTCTCCTCTCTCTTCGCCAAAACCAAATTCAATTCCGTTCAGTTTTGGCCTCAACTTGTGTCAACATTAATTAAATTTTCTGCGCGCATTTGCAAAACTTTTTGAGCAGCTAATTGGATTTTGGTTGCTGGTTGCATCGCCGGCAACAAAACAGCCAGCGAAAATAAAGCAAATTCGCGTGCAGCCGCCGACTAATAACCGCCAAAGTCGCGCTGAAAATACAAAAAAAAAACATACGAAATACAGAAAAACCAGTCGCCTGCTGCAAGTTTCCTGCCTTGGCTCCTGCCTTCTCCACCGCCGACCTTCCTTTCCGCTCCTGGGGAAGTTTTTCAAGCGAAAAAATGTGTATAAAAAAGGAAATACTCCTATTAAATGTATTCCTTTGTTTCAGGCTTCACTGGTGCCTGAAATTTCGCCAAATGTTTTCTCTGCCGGCCATTCGGTATTTAATGATTTACGTGGCCCAAACAATTCCACAGCGACACGGAGAGAAAAAGATTGTCTTAGATAACTTAAATAAATATAATATTTAAATATATATGTATTCCTAAATAGTGTATAATTCTTCTATTCCTTTTTTCCAAATTTCATTAGACTCTTTAATATGATTTTAAAGATATTTTTGATATGATATTCTATTGTTTTTAATTCAATCATAAGTTATTAGCAGTGAGCAAGGAAATATGAAAATGTGAACAATCAATTTCTTACACAATATTTGCTAAATAATTTCTCCCAGTGCAGGCCAAGCAGGTGGTCCCAGGACGAGGACAAAACTGTTTGACTTTGGCCGCCGCGGAGTGCGTGTGCGGGTGGGAATAAAAGTCTGGTGCGGCAATTAACAAGTGCAACGACTCCGCACCTTCCCCTACTCCTCCCTCATCCGCATCCTGATCCTCATCCTCATCCTGCTCCGCTTCCTTGGCAACTTCCTTCCCCCGCCACTTCCGCCACCCAAAACCCAGGGATACAATGGCCGAAAAAGAAACGCTCCAACTAATAACACTTAACTGAAGCTTGGGCCTAAGCCAAAAGCCAAGTCTTAATTATGGCAAACAACTTTTTGTTTTAGTTCGCAGCTAAAACGCTTCCCGTAAGACAAAAAGCTGCCAGCTACTGAACTTTGGTTGCACTCGGCTGGTCTGAGTTTTCCAGCCCCTTCTCCCGCCCCCATTTTTACAGAATTTTCCGGGAAAACTGCACTGTGCATGTCGCTACATATCAACAAAAGATGCAGCAGCCAACACCAGCAGACTGCATCAGCAGCCACCTCCACACACTTGCCGTTTTGGCTCGGTTTCGGTTGCTTTTCTTTTTTTTCGGTTTCTGCATTTTTATTTTTTTGCAGACTTCAGTCAATGCACTCTCTATGACGTCGTCATCGTCTGACTGCACAAAATGAAAAAGTTTCGCAAAAAAAATAATGAAATCCAAGGCCCAAAAGGATAAACTTGAAACGAAAAAAAACATGCATTTAGGTGGATGTGTTGGGGCTGAATGGATATCCTTTTAGGAAATAAATTGCCACAGGAATACCTATATAAAAATTTAAAATAAATAATAAAATAAGATCTGAATATATTACAGTTTTTGTAAATCAATATTTCAATAAAATTGTCTTAAGCATAAAATACCAAAAAAAAATTCAGAACAAACTTATAAAATCTTTTTAAGATAAAAAAAATATTGGTAAAAAAGGAAAATAATTGTAAAAATTGCAATTTAAAGTAGCATATATTTTTATAAAAATACTCAAGTTTAGTGTGTCTAATTTTCGCATATTTTACAAGGTTCCTGGGTTCATAAAACCCCAAGCGATTCATAGTTCACAGGGTATCAAGAACAGCAATTCCACAACCAACAAAACAACACAAAAAGTTGAAAAAAAACACTCGTTGCATTTTTCTTGTTTTGTTTTATGTTTTTTCGTTGTTTTTTTTTTTTGCAGAAAAAGCGAAAAACAAGAATGATTATTAACGCCTGTTGGGTATGCCACAGGACGATGTCTGCCGCGGTTCCAACTGCAGCTTTTGCAACAGCTACAGCTCCATCTCCAGTTGTGGATGCTGGGTTCTGGATGCTGGGTTCCCACTCAGACTCCTCGAAAGGCAAAAGGCAGGCTACTGTACAAACAGTGGGCCGTGTGGCTGTGTTGCTTTTTCGGTGCATTCGCCTGCAGCCGCCGCTTGGATGCAAAATGCAACCGGGCAAAAACAACAGGCACACGGCCCAGCCAACATGTCACAGACCCGCGGGCTGAAGGTGGGAAGTTGGGAAGTTCGGGGGGCTAGGATGGAGTTACGACAGCTCCTCCCCGATCCCCACTCACTCATTAGGCGCTCGCTGGCTGCACTTGTGTCTGCACCGTATCCTGGCCAAAGTCGGGATTCGGTGGCCCTCCAACTCCATCGCCGTCTCAGGCAGTTGCAAATTACGCTCTCAGACTCAATTGTCTTGAGCCTTTGGAGACTGCAGGCCGTAGGAACGGGGACCCGAAACGACAACAATGCCTGCATTTAAACGCAATCTTCGCAATGGCTAGACAGACAGACTCAAACTCAGACACATTCCCTTGGGGCGATACGCAAAAAAAAAGGAGGGAAAAACAAAATCATAGGGGCGTAGGGCAGCTGGAGGCGTGGCCAGGTGGCAAAAGCGTCGCGTCATCGTCGCGTCTGGCACTTGAGATTTTTGTATATGTTCATTAGAATGTTCCTCATGACGTTGGGGATAGGATGGTGCTTGAACGCCCTGAAGTAGGCAACACTTTTGGCATGCACTTCTTTGATGCATGTGCAAATTCTGTTTTGGCGTACAGTTGTGCGTGGAAATTATGGTGCAACCGTTTACGCATTGGAAAATATTAACAAAATTGCAAAATATGTACAGAGCCTTTTGCAAGAAATTTATCATAAAATCTGAGGATTTATTATTGCAAAATTGCAATATCTCAATTTTATATTTATTTACATGTTTTAGTACTTCTTGTTTATTTCTAATGAAAAACCTTTTCCGAAATTAAATATCTTATATGAATGACATTATCGCAACTGCAATAAATTGCATAAGCCGACTTTACTTCCCTCGAAACATTAATGCAATTCCATTTTCCGCAATAAATATTAAATTAATGTGTTGTATTTTATTTTCCTATTTCAGAACCTGTCCATGGATTTATGAGGTACGTAAAGCCCTCACCACCGCATTTAGCATTTAAATCTGTTCATGGGCACAAAAGCGGCTTACGATTAATGCCCGTGTGGCAAGCCCAGCCGAAATCAACCTGCATAAAAAATGTATGGAATAGTAAGAAGAAAAAAATAAGTCCAAAGCAAATAAAATTATAAACGAATCTATTATGACAAGTGCGTGGGTCGTACAAAGTATTTTTTTGCGTCCGCATTTATTTTTTTATATTTCTACTACAACAAAAGGCCCCAGCAAAATACGGGGGCTGTTGGCTGTCCAAATGATGTTGAAGTGTGTTTAAAGCTGAGGGAGGCCCATCATCGTGTCAAACGGCAGCCGGCAGACAAGAAAACCTAACGATCAAATTAATAACGCCAACAAAAGAGACCCGATACCTGTGCCCCTGCCACGCCCAACAAAAAGCGATGTTGGAGAAACAACAATAGGCACAACAACAGCGACAGCTGTGATTGACAACTATGTTGAAATATCAAATTATAATTTCATAAATAGATGGGAAATAAAAGAAGCTAAGAGGCTTTAAAATCGGGTAATTGCCTGATCTATTAGGGCTGCTGGCTGCTGGGTGTGGATATATCCGTAGAGATCTTGTAGACCAGATTGAAGGTCAATGACAAAACATAATTGATTATTAAACCGACAACTGTTGGCCCTAAAACAGTATTTAAAGGGTGCGGGCCATGGAAATTCATTAACCAAGATTGAGAAAACATGTTTTAATTTCATGCCTCGGATATATCGGGCATTAAAGGCGAAAGAATTTTAATTGCCACTTGGCCTGGCCGGTGGCAGCCTTGAAATCGCTACCCGACTCGTGAACTAGAAAATAAAATATAAAAAAACACCAACTGCAATTGGCTTTGGCACTCACATGCTTCGTTTTCGTTATGGCCATATGAAAGTGCCACATAATTCTGTATCTCTCTTCTGAAGGCCCCGGGGCCAAAACAATTTTCACACCGCCGCACAACCTGCAATGGTAATATATATATCCATCGGTGTGTTAGCTCTTCACCATTTTGGGGGCAGCGAAAATGAAAAACCAATCAATGCCTCGCCGGCAATATCCATTGCGGTTAATGTTGTTTTCTGGTGTTTGGTTGTTTGTTGTTTGCTGTTTGCTGTTCGGTGTTTCGGGGCGTAGTTCTAGTTTAAGAGCTTTGCAGTCGCATGTGGGCTGTCGGGGTTCCGACCAGATTTCCCTCCAAAACTTGAAAAGAAAGTGGCCAAGATTTTTTCGGACAAAGCCTACGTGATTTTTGGCTTCAGTTTAAATGCTTGCCGATTTTTACGACTCTCGATCTTGGGGTTAGAGAAAACATTCTGTTTAATTGATTCTTCCCAAAGGATTTCTGCGGGTGATCATCAAAACTTCAGCAATCATTTTCCAGTCCAGTCCGGGTGTTAATACTTCATGGCATATTTCCCGAAACCTAGTCGTAAAACATGATGTGATCTATGATTTTGTTCACCTGCAGGTGTTTATTAAAATGTCAGTCATACTCTTCGTCTGCCAAATTAAAAGATACATCTTAATGGCTTGGACTCTGAAATAATGTAGGGTAAAATGTAACTCGTTCTTTTTGCATATTTTAAACATATTTGTAAAATAAAATATTTTAAAAAATATATAATAATTTATGAAAGTCTGATATTTATTATGATCTTCTATCGTAAAGATGCCTTTCGAAAGTGAATATCGACAGCTTTTTTACTACGCAATAAATATAAATAAAAATGGGAGCAAAGCATATATTCCTCCATAAATCGTAGGATATTTAAGGGTTTCCCAATCTCCGCTGGAAGCTTCGACTTTTACAGCCCTTTCCCTTGGGTTCCCAAAGGAAATTAATTTCAGATTAGTTTTCCCTAGCAGCTCCGGAAGCGGTTCCATTTAAGATTTTTACTAGGTATATGTATTTTCCCCCCTCATAAATCAGGAAGTGTATAAAATATAGCCCATGACAGACCCACTCCACTAAACGGCCGCTCCCACAGGCCCAACAACAGCACACATATGATGATGATGATCTAGGGTAGCCAACCTCTTGGGCTTATAATTATTGTGAGGCAACCCGGTTTGCAAGCTGTGCAGAATTTTTAGTTTACGAGCACATAAATGTAATTGGATGCGCAAAAAATATTACAGTATCCAGAGGAGAGTGTTTATAAATTTGCACACTCGCACATACTGGCAATTTAGCCAGCCAGCTGCAATGGCAGTTCCAGGAGGCTATTGCGCATGGGCAAAAGCCGAAACGTGTCATCATCGATTATATGGTATAGGAAAATGGGAATGGGAATGGGTATCAGGGGGATCCCGTCCCGAGGAGCTGCTGGGCAAACAAGTGGCTGTTACTATCGCTTTGTGTTATCGCTGATTCTGACGTCGGCTGTTCAGTTCCCCTGGGCGCGTAACTCAAAGCGACAACACTTGACACTAATTAATACATACGCACCGACCTGGGAGCAGGCTTTCCATTTTCCATTTTCTATTTCCCGACTGCCCACCCACCCACTCACTCACTCGGCTTGTCGACGCGCTCGTCGCATTTCAATCAAGACCACGTCAGTCATTCAGTCAGTCATTCAGTCAGTTGAGATTCTGGCTTGATAAAGTTGTTTGAAAGTGTTGCAGGTTGCACACACAGAGACACGCATAGTTGACTGCCTAACTGGCACATTGACTGCAGCAGCAGCAGCAACTGCAGCAGCAGCAACATTCAGGAGTAGGAAACAGAGGCAGAAGCAGCCGGCTAGAAGAGTGTGCCCCATTGTACTGGGCGATGCTTATCAGCTTGTCGACGTCGCGGTCTCCTAGCTCACGCAGCCCCACCCCCTCAGTACCACCCCTTTTGGAGGCAACCCACCGCCCACCTAGGCGCTACTTGATAATGTTTACCGTTGCACTTCCTACACCGATTAAGGTTAGCGCACTTTAAGCCTGCGACTGAGAGGCGACGGGCTGGCCAAAGTTCAATTAACACTTGAATATTTTTATGCGAAAGTTGAAGTGGCCTCTAGCTAATCATAATTCAAGCGTTCTACGGTAAAACTAAAAATATTTAAAGAGCATATTAATTAAAATTCAATGTTTCACAAGCTATAAAAAATTTATAAATTAATTTAATGATAATGCAATCATTATGAATCAAAGTAATATTAGGAAGGTAACATTTTAAACTTTGTTTATGCATTTATTTAATGTTAAAGCTTTTAAATATTCTTAAAAATAAGTTTATCATATAAAATGTTCCAAGGTAATTATCAGGTTACGCAAATAATGATATAAATATTTTGTTTATAAAATCCTTAAAAATAACAAATAAAATGCACTTATTTTATACAATTTTTTAATAAACTTTTTTTATTGGAAATTAATTTTAAAACATTTCTAAAACATGCCGAAGAATTTCACACGTTATTTATTATTATATTTCTTTTTAATTAATTAAAATCTAATATTGATATGCATTCTGAAAGTATTAATCCTTTAAAGCCCCTCAATTGACGAGGCTATAGGCAGACTTAAATGTTTTCCTCTATTTTCCTAATAATCCTTGCCTTCAACGTTTAAACCTGTAAGCCCTTAAGAAAATTCAAATCAGCCCCATAAATAGTTAAAAAGAAAACTTATTAAGTAATTTGAACAACATTTCCATTCAGGTTCGCGCTGATTTGACTTTAATTTGAAATTTTACACACCAATAAGCCACATTTAACTGTCAAATTTCGAAAATATGCAAATTAAATGCGGTAATTCTGGCATTTCCTCTGTTATTATAGCCAACGTGCCGCTTTTTATTGACCAATTAAAAATGCTTGTGATTTTGGACTGGCCGGTTGACTAAGGAAGCGGGGGGCGGGAAATGATTCATCTAAGTCGAGAGCTGTCTCTCAAGTCATCAAGGAAGGCATATCAACCTTTTTCGGGCCTCTGGCATTTTATTTGTGTATGCTTTTTTGACAATGCCACAGACAATGATCGATGAAGTTGCGCCTTGGACTTTAACTTTATGGCCGAAATCGAAAACGGGCAGAGAATGAAATCGAAATCGAAAATAAATTTTCAATTGATAACAAAGGAAAATCGACACAAACTGGCATTAATTTTCGGCTCTTTAGAGCCAACTTTGACACCCGATGCTGAATAAATGCTTAATTAACACTCAATGGCGCGCCTTAAGCGGATTTTGGTGTGGGGTTGTTGGATTGTCATGGGTTAAGGGGGTGTTTCCAGCTAAATTGCGGCAATTGAAGGCGCAACGAATGCAACTCAAAAGTCTAAAACCGAAATTAAAGGTTTTTTTCTGGCCAAAAAGTAAACAACGCCAAATTGACATTTCGCCTCTCGACAGGCAGCGAAAAATGTATTTATTTTTTTTGGCTATTTCGTATGGTTTTTTCTTTTTCTTTTTCCTTTTTATTTTTTTTTTTTTTTGGAAACTGCAGCCAGAAGAAGGCAAGCCCAGCAGGTCGCCAGCAGAAAATTCGCGAATAGAAAATGACAGTTGCAGTTATTTTCGGTACGCCAATCGTTGAAATCAACAAAAGCCCGTAGTCGAGTCACTAAAAATGACTGACTTGACTGACTGACTGACTTTGTTTGGCCAATTGCCGATTGCCGTTTTCCGTTTGCCGTTTGAAGGAATGAGGCGGAAAGTGAAAAGCGGCACCTGAGGGCAAAAGGAGTTGCATTGCATCATGCCCCGCGGCCTTTTGAGTGTGTGGTCGTGAGTATCTGTGTGGGTGCACGAGCAATCGATGATCGGATCGCGTTGAAATCTACTCGCATGTAACGTTTAAATTTGTTGGAAAGTCCACCGATACCAACTGAGCTGCGGCTTTTCATGCCTGCTTTTAGTTTTTCTTTTCTACACGATAACAAATCAAATGTGATGCAGTAGAGCAATATTCTAGTGCAATTTTTTATTTTGGTATAATATGTTTTCCTTTTGACAACTATTATTTCCCCCTATTTTGGCTTCAAATTAAAATCGAAAAATAATCAAATTAAATATTTTCTTTTCTGTGTACTTTTTTTCGCTCTCTTGGAGAGCAAACAAGATTTGCACGATTTTCTTGTAATTTTCCGGCAATTTCCAAGTACGAAGAAACCTCGCCAAGTGCCGGGCCATATAAATCCTCAATGTTTGTTTAATTTCGTGTATTTTTTTCAGCCTCCCTCTGTTTGTTTTTTATTTAGTTTTAATTTGTCCCCAAAAAAAATAAACTTGCCAGAATGCAATGGGCAACAGCAACAACATCGAAATTTGGCTAATTGTGTGGCGATCATTGCTCATTACGGCTCATTATGTGTTGCGGCTTGTAGTTTCGACTACAGGTTCTTGTTCCCAATTTTTTCTTCGAGGGAGGGAAAACCATTTTATTGTCAATGATCTTGTAGCTAGATTAGCATAGATATTGTTTCCCATTTGCGATTAGATGGCCGGGCACGATTTTGTCGGGGACAATTGGAATGTATGTAATGCGCTTGTTCCTAACGTGGAACTTAACAACTTTGCAACATTGTTACCGGCAGTAAAAGTTTTCCCTCCATTTCGAACAGGAAGCTCCGCTGACATGGAATGCCCCAAAAAAACCCGCAGAGATAACTATAAATTCCGTATTCAATCAGCTTATGAAATATTTACATATTTATTCAATGAATATGCTTCTTAGGGTGTGTTTATGACTTTGAAGAAGGCGCAGAAAGCCCTTAAATATATTTGCATTTATTTACAGATTAAATGCCTTTTGTTAGCTTTAAGTGATTTTTTCAAGAACATAAAAGCTATGTGTTTTATGATTTAACCTACGCTTTTTTATTGTTTTCTAGCAGCTTTAAATTAGCTTTAGATTTTGAATTTAATACATAACTCTTAGTTTATATTTCTTTAAATAAAAAAATTAATTAATTCTTTTCAAATTCAATTTGATTTTATTTTAATCTACAGAACAAGAAAGATCTGCTTCAGATATGATCTAATTCTTGACTAATTTTGATGTTAAACCGCCAGTTCATTATGTGAAACATACATCATAAAATCCCAACCTAAATCATCTGCCATTCGATTCATGAGACAAGATTCCAAACTTGGCATGATTTCATTGGCAATCAACAGGGCTCATAAAGACCATCACTAAATGGGGGGGCATAAAAGCCCGGCCAATAAAAAGCCAAGTTATCTTCTTTGTTTCTCTGGCAATTTGGTAACTTTTTTCTAAAAGATTATAAGTATCAATACGTAGAAACTTGATTTGGCATAGGCCAAAGCGAAACTGTGTATGCGATTCGGATCTGGCTCATTCATCCGTCCGTCATAAACATTTCAGCGTATTTCCAACGTAATTCCTTTCGCGTGATTGGAAGATGCTATAAAAAATTTTTTAGCTGGTCTTCAACGAGCATTCGGTTTTGTGTTTTATGGGTCTGAGTGAGCGTTTCAAATGCCTGGCCATTGTTTCAAATGGCAGTGAGTAAATAAAATTGAGCAGCCCGGCTTGGCGTTTGGAAATTGTGTTGATTTTGCATATGAGCAGAGGGCATAAACCGTCCGTTTTTTACGACTTTCGCTTTTAATGGCCAGCGGGCCCGGAAAGTTGGTCTGCTGTAGGTCGCGTCGCCAAGACTCAGGTTCAGGTCTTAAATTCGCAGTGCCACTTATTATGAAATATTCGATACTCCCGGTCGGTGCAGATCGAGGCCGCCTGGACCTCAAATCACAAGAAAATCTATGGGGCACGCGGCACGGACCAACTGAATAAAATCAGTGCACAATGAAAGCGAGAAGAATGAAGTACACGCGGAAAAATTAAGAAAATTCTAACAAACAGTTGGTCAAACAAATGTAAATTTCTTATTCACAAAAATTATTTTATTTTAAATATTAAAAAAAATTAATTTACAAAGAAAAATGAAGAACATTTTAAAAAACATTTGGTCAAATGTAATTGGTTGATTAATTCACATAGAACATTTGAACTATTTTTACATATTCACCAACAAATTTTTATCTCTTTTCATATATGAACCACAAATTTTGTAATACATTTACTGTGTAGGTACTTCGATTGTTTCTTTTCAAAGAAATAAAACTTTTTGAGTCTTCAACTGGGATATATGATAATTCGAGTAATTGAAAATGTTCTCTTACCATATTAAAAGAATTTAAATAATGGTTTTGATCAAACATAATTGAAAACAAGAGAGAACGCTATAGTCGGGTTGGTGTCCCGACTATCTAATACCGTCACTCGGCTAAAGGGAGTGCGAGGGAGATAAACTTTGATCAGCAATAACTTTTTAACGAATGGTCCGATTTAAAAAATTTCTTCTACATTTCGATAGGTATTGATAAGCACAACAAAACTGCATTTTTACTTTTCCGAAATATTTAAATTTTTAAAATCGTTTATAAACTATTGTGGGCGTTAGAGGGGGCGTGGCATCTTTTTGAAATAAACTTGCGCTGCGTAGGAGCTCCAAGAATCTTCATGCCAAATACCAATCCTCTAGCTTTTATAGTTTCCGAGATCTCAGCGTTCATACGGACAGACAGACAGACGGACAGACGGACAGACGGACAGACAGACATGGCTAGATCGGCTCGGCTAGTGATCCTGATCAAGAATATATATACTTTATGGGGTCGGAAACGCTTCCTTCTAGCTGTTACATACTTTTGCACGAATACAATATACCCTTTTACTCTACGAGTAACGGGTATAAAAATGTTTAATGTAATAATCACCATTTTTTCCAGTGTAAGAGGAGGGGTCAGGGATTGAGAGATTGAGGCAATGCAAAGCGATACAAATCGAAGCGGGACGATCATCGACTGGCTCAGTGCACTCGACCGATCAAGTTGCACTTTCTGGCTGCCGATGTTGCTGCCGTGGCTGTTGATGTTGCTGTTGCTGTTGCCGTTGCAGCAGTTGCTGCAGTTGCTGCGGTTGCTGCTGCTGCTGCAGCATTTCGAATTGCAGGCAGGTCCTCTCCTCATGCAATCGTGTGGAGTTTGGAGTGTGCTGCCAGCGGCACAAAATGCTCGACATAAAGGGCAAGAGTTCAGGAAATTGTGACTGTGGCAAAATATTTTCGCTATTCTTCACAGATTTCCTTTTACACCGGTGAAACTGTAGCTGTGGCTGATGCAGATGAAGCCGGCTTTTTTGCATCACATCGCCCAAGGAGAGTGAGAGATGAACATTTTATTATTATTTTTTTTGCCAACTTATTTTTCTACATGCCGGTGCTTTGGGTATGCTCGAAAGTTGGCGGAAAATTGAAAGTAATTGTCACCTTTTGAGTATTTTCATTTCGTTTTCCTTTTGTCGGCCGGCAGTGGCGTGGAAAGTGTGCCTTTTGTGATGAAAGAGAATGAGGTTCGTTTGGGGTGAAGGTGAGAGCTTGAGATATGAGGATGAAAGTGTGGCAAATGTTCAAAGAGGGGTTTATGGGCAGTAAATTTTAGTTGGTGAACTGGAAGTGAACATTTTGATTTATCGGTTCAATAAAGAAATTTTGGTAAAGAAAAATATTCTAAATGTTAAAAAATTATTTTTAATGGTAAATTAAATTAAGCAATACAATTTTAGTAACAAAAATTATAGATAAATATTTTTTAAAATAGTCTAAATATTAAATAATGATTTTTGATGATTAAACAGAGAGTAAAAGGAAGTCAAAATAATGAAAGGCTAGACCAACCTCTTCCCATGCTCCATGTTCAGCTAATTTGTATGATACATCTTCTATTTAATGACTTCATTTCCAACTCCTCCGACTTAGGCACTCGATTTCATCTGGCAGATGCATCTCTAATCAGCAATTGTTGTTAAGAATCTCCGTACATGACACAAGCAATTAATTTCCAGATGCCTTATGCAAGCGCAATGGAGCCTATGTGCGGTGTGCATGTAGGAAATCAACTCAACTGTGATTCCAGTTTTTATTTATTTTTTTTGCACAACCAATCTGCCGCTCTAATAGAGACCTGAAAGTCGCAGGCACCCCCGCAAGGAAACACTCGACAACACACACACAGTCAGTCGGTTTCTCAGTCAGTCATTCAATCAGTGAGTCAGTCAGTCAAGCAGCAGGCGGGGAAATGGATTTACCACGCGGAAAGTTGCAAGTTAACATGGCTGCACATTTTGCCAACGGGATGCATGCAACTTGCAACATGAGCAGCAGCGGCAACATCGTCGTGCATGCAACACTTACCAGCAAACAAAATTAAAGGCAAATCGCAACCAATCACAAAGATTACCCCCACACACTCGCACACTCGCACAGGCGGGCAACAAAATGGCCAAAACCACACAAAAGTGGCCCAAAGGCGCCGTTGCATTGGTATTTTAAACCCTGCCAAGGCGCATAATCAAAACGCTTAAATTATAATAACTTTATTAAGTCTCGACTCGAGGAGTGATCCACCCGCGCCCTTTTCCGACTAGCAAAAAAAACAGGTGTAGTGCAGAAAGAAAGCAAAAACAAAATCCCAAACAACAACAAACAAATGGCAAACAGGTAAAACATCCAAGAGAAAAAACGATTGTCTGCTGGGCGCTTTTATTATTTCTTTCGAGTGGATTTTACTCTGTACACACTCGAAGCATTGTTGGCCGGAGTTTGCTGCCTGCTGCCTGCTGTTTATGATTGTTTTTTCATTTTCTCAAGTGATGAGTAGGATATCTGTCTGCTGTGCGGCTGTTTGTGGCCAACAGAATCGAGCAACAAGCTATTTGCGACTCACGACTTTTCATGCAATTTTGAATTTAAAATTCTTCACACACTCTTTTCATTATGTGGCTTCATTCCAGCTCCTCCAGATAGATTCCCCCCTCCGATCTCGCCCCTCCTGGAAATCCCCTTCTAGGGTAAAATCAACGGCCCGCCATCGAAGACGAGGGCAACGCAAAATAAGATGCTACTCTTGTGGCCATCTTTGAAGTGGTTGTTGTAATGGGTGCAAGTCTGCAAGGGTGTGTGTGTGTTTGGTGTGTGTGTGTCAGAGAGTGTGGAACCACCGGAGGAAGACGCCTCACTCACCTCACAATCACGCGCCATTCAAGTTTGGATTGTCGCTCCAGAAACAATCACAGTGGTTACATGGAACTTGGTTAAAGATATGCATTTAAAAAAAATTAAGAAAAAATTCAGTAATCTTTTACTTAATGTCTATACAACATTTGTAAATGGTTAAAGAATCGAATGATCTAATTTATATATTTATAATTTTATTCTGGAATGTCAGGCCCAATCTTATAATTGACCTCTTTAATTACTCCTAGAACCTTTTTTTATCTTAAAGATTTTTTTCCAATGAAAATAAAACCAGCTATCATTAAATAAAAGTGTTATATTTCATATGCTATCAAAATGTCAAATTATATTTTGGTCCCAAAAAATAATAATAATACAAATCGATATGAAACGTAGATCAATTTTTACATTATTTAAGATCAATTTTAATTTGATATGTGGCCAGGTAAATTTGATCTGGTCGAAACGAAATATTTGATGTAAAAGCGATATTAGCTTGATTTTAATACCACATGATGCAAAGACTAAGACTCAATGTGAACTATGCTAATTCCTGTTTACATGGAACTCCGAATTTCGTAATCTGAGGTCTGAACTTAGATTTCTTAATGATTTAGATCCATTTTTAGCATAGATAGATACAGAAAGTTCTTAGAATTTCCAAACCACCTTTGTTATTACTTAGTTAAAGTTCCTCTTCTCAGTCATTTATGCGCTTTTCCCACGGCAAACCCACTGTGCATCTAGTGGAACTCAGTATTAATGCCAGTGCAACTGGCCAAGACAGCATTTGCGAAGACGATGACTGGTCGCTTGGCTTGCCTTTAGCTCAGTGGATCTTACTCTGGTCCCAAGTCTGGTCTTCGGCTCAGCTGCTGATGATGACTTCGAGCTGGGATCTCGGATTCGAGGGAATGAACGGACCGCCGCCGCCACTTGGTGGTCCAATTCAACGAATTGACTATAATCAGTCTAGTGCCAAGTACGTTTCAAGTGTCTACCTATGCACTTCTGTGTAGCGTGTGGTGGGCAACGCCAAGAGCCAAGAGCCCATATAGCCGAGAGTTGAGAGCCAAGAGTTTGGAGGGCCAAGAGCCGAGAGCCGAGAGCCCAGAGGTGCAGCCGCGGATGCCGGCCGGCGGAGTTGGCTTAGCTAAGTTGGCTTAGGTGGGTCGGCGAGTTCCAAGTGGTTTGCTCTCGTATGCAAATGGCTGCTCCCGCTCCCGATCCCGATCCCCATCCAAAACCCAATCCCGCCACTCGACGCAACTCTCACGAGTGCCGCGGCGCACAAAATTAATTTATTACAATGCAACAAATTACAACACTCATTAATATTTTAGCCAAGTTCTGTGGGTGCACAGAGAAAAAATGAGGAAAATCCTTAAAAACCATAATGGCCCAATTAAGGACAATGTTATTTACATTTTAAAAATATAAAACATTTTTTCAAAAAACAAAGAATTAGATAAAAATTTATTTACCAAAAACAATTGCAGGAATGTTTCATATAATGAAATATTACAAATCAAAGAATATTCCATATTATTAAACATATCCCATTATAGAGGTATATGAAAAATGGTATCAAATATTTCGAATTTTAGTAACAGATCTTATAATTTAAAGCAAAAATTTCATTTTAAATTTATCTAAATTAATTTAGAGTGTATTGCTAACAGTTTCGATTTAATTTCTCAGAGTGCACATTGCGTAGTTGGTCAAGAGTTGTAACATGTGACTGGTTTGGAATTTTATTCGCCGACAGGTCCAAGGAAGCTTGTAACCTGCATGTTGACTGGTTCGGTAAAAATAATACCCAGCAAGGGAAGGGGGCGACGAAAAGGGCGTGGCGTCTGGGACTGCGACTCTCATACCTAATAAATCTGTAATTTGTAATTAATGTGAAAAATTGCCAACGGAGACGGTGAACAAGCCTAAATTGTTATTATATGGCCCCAGTCCAAGTTCCAGTCTGAGTTGAGTGTGGGTCAGAGTCATAACTCTTCCACAAGTTCGCCAGTGTATGTGTGTTTCATAAATATAAATTAAGCCACTTGACTAACGCACAACGCGTGTTCAAGTCTGTGCCAAGCAGAAAAAAAGTGAAAACTTGGTCAACCGATTTACTTGCCAAAAAAAGAGACTAAAAAGACTAACACGAAACCCAGAAAAAACTTTTTTATTGCACTTACCGTCGCAGGTCGCTTAGATGGCCCCAAGATGATGGCACATGGCTCCATTGTCTGCTGAAAGCAACTCATGCGGTGTGATTAATATGGAAGGTGGCCAAAATCAAGAAGAAGCGGTTGTTCAGGAAGATAAAAATAAATTTGAGAAATAGATAAATAAATAAATAAATCGAGAGACAACTCAATCAGGGGAATATGAAAAAAGAGTTTTAAAAAAAGATTGTAAAAAAAATTATTCCTAATTACTTTGGACGTAAATTTAAGTATATTATTTCCCCAAGAAACTAAAAAATATAGTAAAACTTCTTTATCCGAATATTGACCAACAAAATGTTAAAAATCTTTCAAAAATTGTTTTTAGATGAAAACCTCAGGCTCTAAATACCAAAACTCCAGGGACTCCAAGTAAACATTATAAATTTCCAAAGAGTTCCCGGTTCTTTGTTTTTCTTTTTCGAGAGTTCTCGAAAACAGTTCGCTTTGATGTTTCTAATTTTAGAGCCTAAACCATCTGGAACACAATTCCGCCATTAAGTAAAAAACAATCAAATTGCTTTAAGGTCGCCTGACAGCGAATCGGGCGTAAAAATGTCTGCATGATTGATAATATTCGAAAGTTGCAAACAAGGCGACCGACCGCAACGGGAACTTAGAAAATATATTATAAGTATATGGCCATATTGCGATATAACCCCCGATGGCCCCGCCGATTCGATGCGGATCGAGCAGCGGGGGCAGTTCAATTGCTACCCGGTCAGTCACCGAATGAAAACAATTTTTTTAGATTTTTGTTTTGTATTTTTTTTGTTTTTTGGCCAAAAGGTAACGCAGCTGAGTGAGTGATTCAATGGAGCAAAACGTGAGCTAAAGACGTGATCCAACAACAACAATTGTGGGCAACAACCAAAAGCGTTTATACGCCTGATGAGCGAAACTGTGGGGCGGTCGAAGTGGTCGAATCGGTCGGCCTTTTGAAACGATATAAAAATTTTTGTTATTCACTTGTGATATTTTATTTTTCCCAACGAATCAATCACAATGATTATGATAAATGATTTCGGCGTTTTTTATTTATTCACTATTTTCTTTCAAACGTCCATTGTCTGGTATGGTATTTATATCTCTCAGAGTTTTTCGGCTATGTATTTTTGTTATTTTTTTGCATTATTAAGGCCGGATAATGGGCGATCAGTGAGCTGAGCTTGTAATTGCTGGCTTATAAATCACGGTGAAAAGATATAATTTTGGTTCCGATGATCTGTGGGCCGTTGGCCGGCTCTTTGATTAGCACATTTGTCTGGAGTTTCACTTTCAACGTACCTACACACACCGCGCTGACCCATTGAACTACAAATACTCGTGGATTCTTTTTTTCACAAGCTCACCTTTAATGCTGATTTATTTCTGGCATTTTTTTATTTATCAGCAATTTTTAATCTTGTTAGGAAACTTCATTAGTGTCAACCGGCAGTTTTCTTAAGCTGATTAATGTGTGTCAGACGGTGGGGAGTGGGAAACTTTTCGGTAGCCCAGGTGGAAAAACCTGTCTACCACCCATGGAAACTCTGCCTGAATGGCCACGCCTCTTCTGTGTTGGTCAGCTGCATTAAGTCTTTATTGTGGAATTATTAATTGGGGTGGACGTTTGGGGGTGTGCATAGTAATGAGGTGGGTTTGCACAAATAAAATAATAAGGATAACCAAGCACCACCATTCCATAGTTTTGGGGGAAAAACAACTTTTAAACTACAGTAATGCGATCGAAAGATTTACAAATGCTTTATTAAAGATTAAACTATCTTGACTACTTAATTGTTATCCCAATCTAAAATAAACTCTGTATAATTAAGATAGTTTAAAAATGGTTTACATTGTAAAAAGAAATATAATATATTTACAAAATTAAAATGAAAATCGGAATTTAAAGTATTATACAATTTTAAATTTAAAATATATTAGTTATTTCTGTTTACAAATATTTTATTTGAATATTACCGTTAAGTAATAAATTACAAAAATCAATTATGTTTACAAAATGCAAAGCCTAGACGTTTTCTCGATATTTTACTGTATTTACTAACCAGCTCAGGTTGCTGACCAGTTTTTTTGGTCACCAAATTTGACAACATTTGCCAATATTTATGAATTATTTTATGTGACTTGAATTTATTTACAAATGGCTTGGGCAACTAGTTAACAAGTTTAACCACTCCATTGCAGAGTCGACTACCCACAAAAGAAGCGATCCAGATCCAGATCGAGATCCCGATCCAAAGCCAGATCGATGTGAGGTCCGCCCGAAGGTAGAAAATGGTGGACATTTACCAGGATGCCAGCAGTACGCTGCGCTCCGTGTTCCCCAACTCGCGGCTGGACTCCCTCGCAGGAGTGGATCGCCGGATGGAGAGTCAGCTGCCAGGACCTCAGGACTCGGATGCAGTTGGCACCACACCCACGAGCGTTGGCTACAATCCGCTAGAGGACGACGACTGGTGGGCCAATGCCATCGAGGTGGACACCTTCGACTCACCGCTGGCCTTCGATGCCAGCGAAAATGGACTGTGGAACGGACACTTTGTGCCGCCGCCGCCCCGCCCGCCCTTCCTGGATGAAAGCGTCGCCGCCGACGGCCTGACCACCTGTGATCTCTGCACGTGGGCATGGCAGCGGAATGCCTACTCCCTGGATGGTTCCATAGGTGAGTACATAGTATGGAATAGTCCTCCTCCTGCTCCGTAAAGGGTCCCTCTGCTCCTGTCGTTTTTCAATTAAAACTCCTTGCCAAGACAATAATCTGGCCGCCGTGCATCGATCGCTGATATCAATTTATCAAACTGATGTTGGGCGTGCGTGGCTCGATTGCTTTTCGGCAAGCGAGATGGAGAGACTCCTCCTTCGCCGCCTTTTGCACTTAGAAAAAAATATATGACATGTATTCAAAAATAAAAAATTAAGAATTTAATTAGCCCTTGATTATAATTCAAGAAATAATAGAAGTTTTTATAAACCTATGGTTTTTATTTAAAATTTAGCAACAATTCATTTTTAAAGATTTCTGATATTTAAGACTAGAATATTAGAAAAGGAGTTTAAATTACTTTAATCTTGTAAATTATTTATTTATTTTCTAAAACTTTATTTAAAAACACTTTTTATTACATTTTTTTGTAAATAAAAAAATTGAAGGAGGATTTTTTATAATCATTGTTAGGAAAATTATTTTTACAAGTAAAAGCATCTGAGTAAATTAATTTAAAGTATTTACGTTTTCTTTATTTTTTCTGTGTGCACTTGCGTTTGCAAATTTAATTTGCACACATAACTCTTTGTGGCAGCTTTCGGTTTAGGCGTTGTTTCGCCAAAGTTTCGAGCCCGCGATCCCGGGGATCCACCAGCACTATCGCCCCGGCACATCGCCAGTAATTTGTCTCTGCGCTTGTAAAAGGGAATCAGGCGGAGAAAACGGTGGAAAAGGGGGGTGAAGGCGGCGGCTTAGACGCGGAAAAGTTTATGAAAATATGAAGCAGTGGGCGTGGGCAGCCGCCGATGGGATGATAGGATATAGCCAGCCAGCTCTTTAATTTATCTGAGAACAAATGAAGCAAGTCGAAGGGTGAGCAGCAAGTCGATCGACCAACGGAAATTCGAGGAAATGCACAGCTAAATTAGAAACACCGCCAACTCCAAATTAAAATCCAGCTTTCATTAACGTTAAATGCAAATTTCGCCCTACGGTGGAAAACCTGTTAGAACTCACCCCATAACCCAAATAATACTCGTAATGGCACAAAGCGAATGCCAAATGACCGCTGTCCATATGTTTATGAAAGAGCTGGTCGCGTGAGAGAAATTATTATTTAGGAAAATAATTCATTACTAAGTATTATAAATTCTTTCTGAATTTTGATTTTAACATTTTGGAATTTAAGAAACTTTTTCATAGTTATACTGAGATTATATACATTATCTGGGGATTCACGCATGTCAATTTTTAAATCATTACAAATTTGGTCACTAGAAATAATATATATATTTTTTTTAAATTTATTTACTATTTTACAGCTAAAAGATTATATTTTATTCAAAACACTAGACCTAAAATAAATATTGGATAATGTCCAATAAATCACGAGCGCATCTCTAGAATACAATCCGCACTGTGGGTTGGGATATGGCATGGCATTTAGCCGTTTGCCGTATTTGATTTCCAGGAATCGCTTTCAGGGCAAATTGAAGTCATTATACATAGTAAAACTCCACTGAGCCAGGGTCCGAACTCCGAAACGCAGGCTGCGATGGGTGCCTTGCGTTATTAGGCTAATTATAGAGCCCGAATGGAGAGCTAGTGGCGAAACATTTCAGCTTTCCAGTATACTTTGGTATATATAAATGACTTTATTCATGCCGACCGGGCGACTGTTTGTCGCGCCGAATGTCTGGGATTTCCTGTGGCCCCAAACGACGTGTCAACTAATTTGCAACACTCACCTGGACGTGGGGCACCACCACTTCCATGGAAATACCTGCGGCAGCCTTTGGCAAATATTTTATTTTTATTTTTCAGATTTTTTTGGCGAAGGGATTAAGCCCGCTCTGAGAAGAGCCGCTCGCAGGAAAAAAATTTGACTAATGTCTTAATTTTGTGCTTAGGTGTTTGCTGCGGTTCGTTTCGGTTTTAGAGGTCCAGTCATATCGGCTATGACGGTACGCTACACCATAAAAACTCCCAGAAAAAGCTCAAAAGTCGTGCCTGGACTGCAGCGAATGCCATTCACTTCGCTTCATCTCGTCGGGTCTCTAAATTGAGTTTTTGCATGTCGTGCCCATGTCTGGGGACTTTGCTTTGTTTCTGCGGCTGTTTCTGTTTCGGTTCTCTGCCGCAGAATTGACAGCTGAATAAAATGTTATTATATTTACACCATAATTTGCATGGCAATTAATCAAATGGCATGCGAAATTCGACAACGGCCGCGGAAAGGTAAAGGCAATCCCAGGCGACACATTTAGTTGGTGGGTGCCGAGGTATTTCTGGGAATTATTCTAACAAAGTTCCGAGGCAGAAAACAAAAAGCAAAGCAAAAAGTTTCGACCCGCCTAAATGTCTTTATTAGGAGTCGAGTTGGCTGCCTGAAAATGGAGCTCGTTAGGGTGAGCAGAAAAATAAGGCAAGAGATTTATTCAAAAATGAAAACCAAACAGGCAAATATTTTTAAGGCAGTAATAGAATTAATTGTATAAAATAAACTTAAAAATGAGTAATTAAATCCTAAGAAAAATCCGGAAACCGTTTAGCTTAACACCCTGCTGATTTTCCACATATCGCATGAAACTTCCATTCATCGAACCATTTTAATAATGGGAAATCCCCATTTTTATGGCACTTCCTGCTTAACTTAAGCCACTCGTTTAGTCATTCTAGTCTCACATGTTTTTGCTTTATGGAAGATTAAGTTAACCGCTTGATTATTTCAACAGCATATTTTGTATAATTTATGCCCCACTTTATGCCTCCCGTCGCACCCATAAAAATAACGAAAAGAAGAGAAGGAAAAAAGCATAAAGGGTAACAATTCTATATTCTGCAAATATTTACAGCAATTTGTGGCACAATAATAAAAATGAAAGGTCTCAGACCGAAGCCAAAGCCAAAGTCAAACCAAACCAAACCAAACGAAGCCCAAAAAAGGACTCGTGTTTGACTTTGTGCGGCTGTTGAATAAATGTTTTATAGCAATAACAACGATATCAACAACATCAGGGGAACAATGAGAGACGACGGCAAGGTCCGTCCAACAAAAACAGCAGCTGTTCAAGTCGACGGCTCCTTCCGCCTATTTTGATATTTTTATTGTGGTGGTGAAATAAATTCAAATAAATAAATTTAAGTTGCTGACTTTGGTCGCATAAAGCATTACATGGCAACGAAACGAAATGAAACGAATTCTGAAGTTCTCGCCATCTCATTCTGGTCCATTAGAACCTTTGTCCTTTGGGGCACACCATAAATATTGAAGGACCATAGACGAAAACATTTATTGCCAGATTTATGCTAGCTCAACGCAATTCGAAAAGTTATTTCCCTACAATAACAGGATTAGCAAAACATATGATGCGATGGAACTTGGAGTGGGGAGTAAGCAGCTTACAACTTTAACAGGTTCTTGAATGGGATAAAAAACCACATTTCTATTTGGCTAATAAAATAATTTTAAA
Source organism: Drosophila prostipennis (assembly GCA_037075205.1). Lineage (NCBI taxonomy): Eukaryota > Metazoa > Arthropoda > Insecta > Diptera > Drosophilidae > Drosophila > Drosophila prostipennis. The sequence continues at coordinate 677,469 of JBAMCJ010000409.1, forward strand.
AATGAAAATATGAAAATTTAATAATTCTAGTAAGTTTAAAAATATTAAACTTTGATTTCAATATGAAATAATTTGTTTAGTGACGTAACTATTTACGTTTATATTTAATAATATATATTTCTATTTTGTTTAATATATTTTACGAAATATGTAATAGGATTCTTTGAGTACAATATTCAGATATTTCTTTTAACTCTGCCATTTTTGTCTGTGTAGCATTTAAAATAAAATAATAATAAAATGTGGCATGTTTTTTAATTGAGATTTAAATTCTCATTATTCAAGGCATTTTTGAATAGTTTTCTAGTAATCTATCAGCGAAGTTCCTATTTAAATGCTAATCCATCTTCCTCCAACCTCAAATGAAAAATCCAACATTTTCCGCTCCGGCTGTGTTCACTGACCATTTGCCCCACTGCTCGTTAGCGCCAAGCTTTTGGCCAAATACATGACTAATCTGAAGATTATGAAATTTATGCAAAACCGCAAGAGACGTGATTCCTTTTTTTCGGCATCTGCTCTGAGATATTCCAACTGTAAGCGGAAATGAGTGAATTTTTGTAGTGTTTTTTTATTTGTTCTTTCCACTTTTTTTGATGTACTACCTCGTGGTTCCTTCTGTGTGCTCTGAGTCGTATAATTGTTGCAGCGAACGCACTGTGGCCTGAAGCCATAAAAAATAAACATAACACACACAGACCCCGAGGAGCTGAATGGAAGTGAGAAAACTTATTTGCTATTTTCATGGAATTTTCCATAATTTCTGCTTCGCTTGTTGTTGGAGTTTCCTCCTAGATTTCTTTGCTTTTTTGTGGTTTCCTCTTGGGGGTAGGAGCCATGCAAAAATGTTTTAAAAAGATAAACAAGAAACGCTCGGAAAGAGATCGAAAAATTATTATTACTGCCAGTGCATCAGAAAGATTATGATGGTACTGGTCTGTGGTGTGTGGGATTTTTTTCCATAATATTTTTAACTTTGTTTACATTTTGCATTTTTATTGTGGCGTCGTCGTCGTTGGACTTGCTCCCTTGCTCGCCTTTGCTCCGCTTTTGTTCTTTTTTTAATCAATTAGGGCGGGACTTGCGTAGGGGGAAGAATCGGAGTCCCCGGGCAGAAAAATGAGATCGCAGCCCCGAGAAACGTGCTGGACCACACACACTGCATTCAGAACTCAAAAAATGCGGGCGCAGAACTAATAGAATTGCTGAAATGCTTATTAAAATAGTTTTCACTTTTTAATTACAATTTATGGGTTTAATTTGGAGCCATTATTCCGGGGACTGCGTCTGCAGCGTTAAGTAACAGTGAAAATATTTGTGGTATTTGATTTTTTGCACTAAATAAAATGCAAAGTTTTATTTACCAAAAAACCAAAATTGTATTTTCTTAAAGAAATGAATTTTTCCGCATTCAAACTTAAAATATTCATTTAAATTAAATGAATATTGTTATATTACCGAAATCGTAACTTTTCAACTCAATTTCCAGTGAAATCATCCGTCATTTTTTTCTGTGTACTAGTTATTGGTTAAACGATATCCGACTCCGTCTTTCAAGATCAAAGACCCATCTCGCAAAACGTCAGACAAACATTGTCTCGCTCTCTGGCGACAACATCAAAGGAAACTGTAGCCTCAGTTTTCCAGCGCCGAAACATAAACACTTTCGAAGGGGGAAGAGCACACTCTATTTGCTGGCGATGAAAAATAAAAATTAAAAATCAATTTTTTTGTACACTTCTCCCCCACAAGAACACACTGCTCATTAGCAGAGGGGGTGGTGGAAAAACAAAAAAACAAATAAAACAAAAGCAAAACTAAGTGAGCAACTTTCGAAATTTCGCACCGAGGCGACAAATTCTGTCTGGTGTATTTTTAGGGACTGAAAATCTAATTTACTAATGAGCCGTGAGCATTCGAGAAATGCACATAAATTTCGCCTAATTGAAAATCCATGCGCGGATAATTATGTGCGTCAGTCAGCATTAAATTTTCACCCGCTTGGGTGGAATTTTCGGGGAAAATTTGTGTTTTTGTAGCTCTCGGGGGAAATCCAGTTGTTGAGCTGAAGAGGTCAGTGTGATTGACAGGATGGGGGGATAAGGATGAGTGTCCAAAATGTAAGCCAGCGAATTTATTTACTGCCCGCTTAAAGATGCACTTACAACATTTTCCCGCCGACGGCGAGATTCGGGTGAAATTCAATCAGCATTTCGCCAAGAGGCAATTTAATTAGCTTCCCGCTTTAATGGGAGCCATTCATCCAACCATCAGGCTAAACTCTCCACTTAGAGCCTCTGACTAGTGACCCCCAACTGCCATTCAACTTGGCGCAAATTAAATTAAAATGTAGGTAAACTCGGGCCATTAAAGCCGAGAGACAAAAAGATCAGCGAGGCTGGCAATCAAATAGGTTATAAATTACAATAAAATGCGGTCCGGTTTTGCGGGACAAGCAGGTGGGAGTGTGGCCTGGTCTCTATTCATTAAAGAATAGAAAACAGAAAAAAACAAAACCTCACCAGGTCAAAGATCATAAAATTTTTATGAACTGACAACGACAGCAACGACAACCGCCGCTCCTGTCCCCCCAACCCAGTGTTTACTGTAACACCTAATGTTTAACTAATTTCAAATATGTTTTTACGACAGCCTACCTGGTCAGCCCTCAGAAATAAGCCCAAGTTGTCCCGTTTTTATGAGGGAACGTTGCCTGTTCTACTGTTTAAATTTTGATTAGCCGATGCGTGGCGCAGATAAGAGCCATGTAACTGTTGACTTTTTTTGGGTCGGACCCGTAGTCTTATATAGTGATCGTGCAATGATATCAAACCACACTTGAAAAAAATATTTGCATAATTTTGAGACAAATATTTCATGATATTTTGATGAAGAAATAAAGCATACTTCTCCATTTTGAAAATGTACTTTATATTATAATAGATATATAGAAACATTTATTTCTTAGATTTTATAAAATTTAGAAAACAATTGTTTAAAGTGCATTTCCCATTCGCTCGGTTACATTTTGCATTTGCATAGGCGAGCGATATGAATCAACGAAAAACAGTTAAATGTCTCTCTTTTCGTCTGGTTTTCTACATTTTTAACGATTTGCCCCTTGTTTGTTTAATTGTCTTTTACTGTAGCATTTAAGGTTGACTTTCGTTTTATTATTTACGGAGTTGTGTCAACAGTTCTCGTTTTTTACCCACGGAGATATGATAGACAGTAAAACTTTTGTACTTGTTACGACGACGACGTTCAACATTCTTGAGATAGTTTTTATCGAAATGGGGGGAAAATAATCTTTTGGTTGCATAAATTGATCCTTCAATCTCTTATATAAACCATAAAATACCACCACACCTCAGACCCTTTCGAAAACTATTAAAAGACTTTTTGAGCACATATATTTATGGGATTAACCTAATGCGCCGTATAAATAATCAGCTGGAAGAACTAGCATTTTCCATTTGCCCCGATAGAGTGGGCGTGTTTTATGCATTTCCCAAATGGCAATCCAAAAATAAAGAATATTCTTGTTGGCTCATAAATAAAACATCACATTTTTTATAAGCTCTGGGGGCGCATAAAAAATATTTCAGACAATAAAAACACAGCTTTCTGCACCAATTAACATATCTTCGCCGAGATATGAGGCATTTATGTGTCTTCGTTTCTTGGTAAATTCAAAATTTGACTTACGCTTCATTAAATCACAAATTTGAATTTGTTTATTTTGGTTCAATCATCATAACCAAATGTTTTCCTTCTTTTGGGCCAAAGTTTAGGGCCTAATTGACTTTGCCTATAAAGTTCGCGGCTCGCAAAAACACTCGCGCACACAAAAACATTCCGGCAAGATTTATATTTGCCGCAAAGTTTTTGGTGGAATTGCAAAGAGGCAAATATACAAAACTAATTAAAATTCAACTTGGCAAAAAGTTTTCGCCTAAGCAATAAATATTGTAAAATATGTACTCTGACACGCCCACGCCCCTCGTTTTACATCCGTTTCCTGGGAATGGCCGCATTCCCCTTGGGTTCTCCATTTTCCATTTTCCATGCGGTTCCATTTGTCATTCGAGTGCCAAAGTTTTTTCGGTGGCAACTGGGAAAACTGCCATTGATAGGTTCCCATTTGAAAGTTGCTTGCCAAATGTTGCCAGGGCTTGAGACTCGGGGAAAACTTGAGAATTTTCACGCAAAGCCTGAAGTAATACAATTAATCAGTCTTTGGGTTAACTGAAACTAATGAGAAGTCTGCGGGGAGAACATTAAGTTTGATAAATATTCCCTAATTTGAATACAGCTGCAAGGATTCCAATATCCATTGAACAATTAAAATCCCAGGCCATGAATCTTCATTTCCACCATCCAAAATGAAAATCGAAACTCATTTCAAGAAGCGAGAACAAAACACCTGAGCATTACACAGACATTTATCATGTGGCACTAAAAGTCAAACAGGAACTGGAATTTTATTTACCTTTCTAGCCATGGGTATTACCTGGTCTTAGCTACGGGGGGTGCCCTCTTCGGAAAGGACAAGACGAAAATGAGAAGGTGAAATGTTTGGCCCAGAACGCGTGTGATAAACCTAATGAGCAAAGGGCACTTGGGAAACCCACGATAACGATCTGGAAAACGTTTGCCTTTTGGGGACCGAACCGAAGAACCAAACCCTAACCCCAGCTAAGGAAAATCGTGTGCCGTGTGGCATATAAAAAGAAACTGTTGTCACTTCATTGCCATGACATTTAAATATTTCAATTTGTGATACAGCGAATCGAATGCCTAAAAGGTTTCCTCTTTCTACAGAAATACCCCACGAGATATAAAATTCAATTAAGACATTTCAACATTAAATGAGCCGCCAAAAGCGAAGAGCCAACGAAGAAGAATGAAGTGGCCCAGTGAAATATCTGAGAAATATGCAGAAGAGATTCTCGGACATAATTCTGCTTCTAAATAATTACAAGAATGTTTAGTAGATAATTTGTTGGCATTGTTATGCAAATTCAGTTCGCCACGAAAAGGAGCCAAGAGTTGCAGTCATAATTGAGACATTTGATTGTATGGAAATGCCATATTCCACATTCTGGATACCTTGCGCATATTAAATGAGAATTAAAAAAGCAGCTCTTCTCCTTATTAATAATGATAACTCTTATGTAGATTTTTTCTTTTTATTTTTGTGTCGGTTTTTTAGTTTTCTGTCGGTTGGCTTGACAAATGGCGGAAGGCCGAAAAAATTCCCTTTTGTCTCTGCTTAATTTGCCTGGCTTCTCTGCGATCCGATCGCTATCAAGTCGAGTAATGCCTAATTTATGTGGCAACTCTGGTCGGCTTTAATTTATGCCTGCCAGTAGTCTTATATCCCTCTGTTTTTTGGTTGTTTCACAAGCGTGTTAATGCACTAATTGTTTCTGGCAATTAATCAATGTTTATGTGGGAGAAAAGTTGCCGTCTCTCGTGCCGCAAACAAATAAATAATAATTTACGTTGACATTACATTAATCCAATGCAATGTCTAGGCCCGAAAACTTCACCCCATTTTTGTCATCTGCCGAAGCGAATCCCAGTTGTTAAATTGAATTTCCTTGCTCTTTTGCATAATTGAATTTACTCTCGCCGGGTTTTGGGTCCGTATTCTATCTATTCTGTGACAGTCAACAGATTTTGGCTTTTACTTGCCAAGTCAAAGCCATTTAATGGCATTATGCCAATATATATCTGCAATGGGTGCCAAACGGCAGCGAGGGGAGTTCCATTTGCCATTTTGCCAGGCAAAAATGTAACAAACAGCCGGGAAAAAATGGGAGTAATCAAGACGGGCAAAAAACTTGGCAGACATTTCGTTGGCAGCATTTTTTAAGTGAAAAGTTTGGGTTCCCTGGGATTTCGGGGGGCAGGAGTTCAATTTAATGTAGCTTGATGCTGAAGTATGCAGATTATTGATTACTAATTTTAGATTAGGCAGACTAATGATATTTATTAATAAAGAAAAGATTAAGAAAACTTTTGAGATATTAAAAATTATTAAAAAAATATGAGTTGACTTTTATTTATTATTAAAAATTTTAAAACGTTAATCTATTTCTCCCTTATAAAGGGACTGTTTTATCTAACCCTTAAAATGAATGGTTAATCACTATCATAAAACCAATAGACTTTATTGTTCCTTTGACAAATAAATTTGAAAAAAAACACCCCCGCAATCAAAAAACTCCATGTGCAGTTCACTAAATTACCAGCAAGACCACTTGCCATTGCGGTAAAATTAAGTCATTAAATACACAAAAAAAACGCAGGCAGTGAAAAACTCTGAGTAAACAATGGCTAATGATGGCCACAGTAGCCAGTTTCTCTCACCTGCCACGAAAAAACTGACAAAAAAGGGGCAGAAAGGTAATTTTCCAACAACAGGGTAGCAACTGGAATATCGTGTGGTATTGACCACAAATTAACAGTTGTAACCAAAGGCCCCTCATCGCTAGAAAACGCAAAACGTTGGCCATAAAAAATGTTACCAACTCTCGTCTGCAGTGCGTAATTACGGTGCACATTACCAGCACACGGGGATACACATTTGCACTTAATTGTGGCGCTTAATTAGACCAAAAAGGTGCAGACTCAGAGGAAGCCAAAACCCAGACAATGGCCCAGAGCGACTGACTGACGACTGACGAGTGTCGAGTGGTGTTTGAAGAGTGTTTCACATGCAATTCAATTCAAATGTATTTACATGACATCCCACTCCCGGATTGACAACTCAATTTCGCTTTAATTGTTTGTGCTCGTAATTGTTGTTATTGCTGGTAGCGAAAAGGATTTCATTGCGCTAATGATACTTTTAAGCCCCCAGATCCTTCACATCACCGCAATTAAGTTGAGAAAGAAACAAAAACCAGAATGGTATAGCCAAGTTCATCGACTTTGGGATACCCATTTACGAGTATAAGGAAAATTATTGTAAGGAAGCGTATTTCTTAAATAGTATGGGATTTTAAAAATGTACAAAATAACAAAAGTTTGCATCCCAAATATTAATTTTGTAGCTCTTATAGATCCCGAGATCTCAACATTCTTAGGTATTTAAAATACATTTTTTTTTTAAATTTTTTTGAATAGAAACCCTTTTTTTTTATTTGTTACAAACATTTCCATGGTTACAATATACCCTTTTGGGATACATATTTATAAGGAAAATTATTGTAAAGAAACGTATTTGTTAAATACTATGGGATTATAAGAATGTACAAACTTACAAAAGTTTGCATCCCAAATATTAATTTTGTAGCTCTTATAGATCCTGAGATCTCAACATTCTTAGGCAATTAAAATATATATTTTTTTATAGAAAAAGAAACCCCTTTTTCTATTGGTTACAAACATTTCCACGGATACAATATACCCTTTTGACTGGTATAAAACCCGAAAACCTGAAAATTTGCCGAAATTGTATGCGAAATTCCTGTGAGCCGAACTTCTGTTGAAAATTTTCGGCATATGTCGCATCTTTGCCTTCATTCCCAATCCCAATCCACATTTCGTATCTGTATCTTGTATCTGGTGGCGCCGCCGCTGGGGGTCCTGTCAGTCCCCCGATTTCCCCCCTTATTTCTCAATGTCTCTGCGCCTGCGCATTCAGTTTAATTTTTATTTCATTTTCGCTGACAATTTGCAGCCGCTGACCGGGGCAAAAAAAAACCTCAAATATATATAAGGCAGGGAAAAAACATTTTTTCAGTGCGTTTTATTTAACGACTTTCGGTCCGGACGCATGTTGCACTTTGCTGTTGTTGCTGTTGTTCATTTGATTATCGCCACTGTCGCCATGTAATTTATTATATTGGCTTAACCGAGTACGCAACCTGGCCCTCTTTTTTATGGCTTTAACCTTTGGGCAACCGCCGCGTTGCTGACATTATTTAATTTGTCATTTAATTTTTGTTCGCCTTTTTTTCGTGGACTTTCTTTCGAATCGAGTTTTTTTTGACCATATGTTTCTTCTTGAAAGTTTCTTTCTTTTAAATTCGGTAAGGAAATATCTTTACATGTTCAGTGACAGATATATGTGCTTCTGCGAGGTGTGTTTGACTTTTGGCACACACATCTGTTATTTCCTTTAAAAATATGGCTTTAATTCAGGGGGTAATATTTTTCTGACGTCAAATAACTTTATAAATCAAGCATTTTAATGAAAAGAATACGAGATAAATATTCTTTCCTTTTTTAAAATACATTTAATTTATTGATCAAATTCGCTTACCGTTTTAATCATCTCCTGGACTGCTAATTAATTATCTCGAATTTAATTTAAATCGAAATATCGCCCACCGTCGTCGCACAAAAATTCCAGTGCCAAAAAAGTCGCTAAATCATTTCTTAATTGCTCAATTTGAAAACAAATGCGACCATTTAATTTAATTGTGTGGACTGTTAATTGAGTCGTAGTTTCGGCCAGCCGATGCCTTTTATTTCAGCACGAATGCCGGGCCGCCTGCGGCCACGCCCCCTTTGCAGCCGCCCCCCAGCCGATACATTTGTTAGATAATGCCAGGGAAACTTGTTGTCTGTTTCGGTATTTTTGGTCTGGCAATTAAATCCAAAAAGAAAAAGAAAAAAACTGGAAAAAAGGAACTGAAACTGCGACAGTTTTCGGGGCTCAAATGCTCAGCTGCATTGCCGTGGGCCGGCGATTTTAATGATTTACAGCAGTAGCCGGGAACTCTACTGGCTCTCCCACTTTGGCAGGTGGGCTAAGCGGTGTCGAAATTTGCATATATGCTCTGTATATATATAGTGTATGCATTATGCGATAATGTGCAATAAACGTCCACGTAATCGAAATTATGTCGCTGGCTTTCGGCATTTGAGATACAAGCCCGTTAACTTCGCCGATAAGTCAAAAGTGGGGAGGGAAGTCAGTGGAAATGGAACTGAGACCATAAATCTTGAGAGCATTTGGCCGAAACGCATCATCAATCATCTCGGCATGCAGATCGATTATTACAATTGCCGACAGACGGACAAACAGACACCGAAGTGAGTTGGCGGTTGGCGGTTGGCGGTTGCATCTGCGGGCCCTCATTTGTATCTGATGGATGTATCTGCGGCAACCTCCTGCGGCTGCTGCTGCTGCTGCATGTCCATTTCCGCGGAAAACTTCGGCACAGCTGCAGTGCTCGTGTCAAGTCCTAAAAGTTCCAAGAAAAGCTAAAGCCATGTTCTATGTATGCCAAAAACAAAACAAAAAAGAGCAGAAAAATGAATTAAAAAACCAAAGTCCATTGTCCATTGCACGAAATTATTTTAATGAGTTGCCAATTAGGTTCGAAAGACCATTGAAATAGATCAGTCGAAATCAGGGAGAAGGGGCAGGCTAATAAATACCTGTAAACCGTAAGTAAAATACCTGAAATCAGGCCGATTGCGTAGAGCGCACACCTGTTGACTGCCAGCGAGTGGCATAAATACGAGTTCGAGTGGCTGGCTAAAAGGGTCTCTGGAGCCCCAACCATCCTGTCCCCGGAGCTTGGAGCTTGATGTTTTAGCTATTTACGAGTCTTTTGGGGAATTACGTACAGATCGCCGCCTGACAGCATCCGACAGGCCAAAGTCCTTGGGTTCGAAAAAGCTGGGGGAAATGCCGAGAGTTGGAATGCAGATCTTGCATGCGATAGCCTCTGGAAAATTATGCAAACGTGGCGGAGTCATTCCAATATAACTGCCAAAACTTTTGAAACAGGATTTAACAAGAAACATTTATTTTTATAATCAGAAAATATCATTAGATATGGTAAACAAATTTATTCACCCCTGTAATTTTAGTTTAAACTTTAAAGCTTTAAATAAATATTTTTTATTCAAAGATAATTCCAACAATTCTTAAATAATTATTTATTTATATAATCACAAAATACCTTTAAATATCTTAAATAAATTTATTTGCCCCTTGAGGCTTTAGTTCATAACTTTAATTAAATGTTTTTCCATTCTCATATAATTGGCAAAACTTATGCAACAGAATATATGAATTATAAAATATCTTAAATAAATGTATGTATCTCAGCCTGTAGCTTTAATTTATAACTTACAATAAATATTTTGTTACATTTACAGTTAAGCAATAAAAAAGCGTTATTTTAGACCAAATTTTAATTAAAGGAAATCCAAGCCACGCATTTTTCCGGCCAGAAAGTTGTTAATTTTAATGCAAATCAGCCTAGTAATATATTTTCTCTGTGGATCAGCTCACGCATAGAAGTCATGCGGTGAAGCTCGAACTCAAGTCAGTAAAATGCTTTATTTCTTTTCTCTCAACTCGTTAGTTCAATTAACAAGTGGAGCTCGTTATTCTCATTTCATTTTCCCTGTCTTTGTTTTTTTTTATATTTTTTTTGTTTAACACTTTCTGAGGCGCCGCTTATTAACGCGTTTCCTGCCAGCCACGCCCACATCCTCAATTCAAGCGAAAATTGCTTTTCACTCGCTCCCATTCTGTTTGTTATTAATTACCCAGTTTCCAAAGACGTTACGCATTTACCAGTTTTCGAGGTACCGAGTTCGGGGTTACCTCTGTATTTTATTTTTTTTTTTGGCCAATTGAATTATAACGAAGCGAAGACAATGAAAGATGCCAGGGGAAAGGGGGAGGGGGCTAAAGGAGCGCAGAAAAAACATAATGGCGTTTGCTTTCATTTTAGCACCGGGGCGTAGTATAAATATTTAAGCAACTGGCAATGAGATAACAAACGATGAGGGGGTCAGGAAATTTATAAGCGCGAAAATGGGGTCAAAGGCCAGGGGGTAGGGGAGTGGAGGGGAGGGAAGGAGATTGGGAGGCGTGACCCAGGAGTACAAGGCAAATGTTGATAGTCCATTCATCAGTTAGTAGCGGCTAAATTACGTTCATTTTGCCGGCCACCCCTTCTGTTTTTGTTTGTTAATGCCCTAGGAAAGAGTTGAAGGCGAAACAGGTGGATTTTGGGATACAATATCTAAGATAACTTGGTATCAAATGGTATACAAAATATTACAGAAGCTTAAAGAATGTAAAAAGAAAAATACAAAATATTTATTGATACTTGATATTTTTCCATGGTTTTTATACCCGTTACTCGTAGAGTAAAAGGGTATATTGTATTCGTGCAAAAGTATGTAACAGCTAGAAGGAAGCTTTTCCGACCCCATAAAGTATATATATTCTTGATCAGGATCACTAGCCGAGTCGATATAGCCATGTCCGTCTGTCCGTCTGTCCGTCTGTCTGTCCGTATGAACGCTGAGATCTCGGAAACTATAAAAGCTAGAAGATTGGCATTTTGCATGCAGATTCTAGGAGTTCCTACGCAGCGCAAGTTTATTTCAAAAAGGTGCCACGCCCCCTCTAACGCCCACAATAGCTTATATACGATTTGAAAAATTTTAATATATCGGAAAAGTAGGAATGCAGTTTTGTTGTGCTTATCAATACCTATCGAAATGTAGAAGAAATTTTTTAAATCGGACCATTCGTTTAAAACTTATGCCTGATCAAAGTTTTATCTCCATCTCCCTAGCACTCCCTTTAGCTGAGTTACGTCTATTAGATAGTCGGGACACCAACCCTTTAGCTGAGTGACGGGTATTAGATAGTCGGGACACCAACCCGACTATAGCGTTCTCTCTTGTTTCTCATTATTTTCAATAAAAGGTAGATATAAAGAGTATTAATATTTCGACCTTGCCCCTCTTTCGCAATCTGTTTATTTCATCTTCAATTTCGCTTCGGCTTTTATCAAAAGGATATATAACACAGCGCAGAAAGGCCAAAGGCGGGCTGAAATATTTATATGCGTGTTGATTTCTGTTTGCTGAATTTAACCTTTTTCCCCTTTATATGGCCGACCGATGCCCACTTAGAGATAACGGACTAGGCGAAAAAGGGTCAAAAACGCAGCCGCATGTGTTGGGCAGTTGGGCTGATGGTCGGAAAGGGACGCCAGATATCAGATATAGCAGAAATTTAGAGGATGAGAGTTGGAAGAAGTGCCCCCAACTTTTGCCGCCCCTTCACTACCATTTGCGCGCCTCATTTAACTGCGGTCATAAATATTCTAAATCACCAGCGGGGGAAGGCGACGTTAACGGCGACGTCAGCCTCAAGTTGTTAAGATAATAAAGTTTGTAATTAATTTTGCATCGTTAAATGCCCCGTACATATGTAAGTGAGCATTTAAGAGAAGTTAAACCGTTCTCTCTCCTCTCCTCAGTTGAATTGAAGTTGCGTTATTTTTTGAGAATTTATTTAATCGCCTGTTTCGAGGCCTTATTGACTTCACTCACGAATTGAAGACTAGACTAAAATACCTTTTTTACAACAAAGAGAACAAAATATATTGCAAAAAAAAACTGTACAAGAAAATAGCAATTTATTTTGAGAATTTTGTACAGTATTCGCAAACATAAAAACAAAAACAAAAAATTTGAAAATAAAATACTCCAACGGTTCTACAATGCGTGTGACCACTTTACCCTTGTTAATATACATAAATTCATGTTATAAATGTATAAATATTTTATACTCTACAGCCTATTCATATTCATAACTTTTTATGAATTCATCATCTTTATCGCCATCGCCCCATAAAAATTGCATAATCATAAAAATATTATATCCACTGCTGGCCATGCCGATCATCTTGTTTTATTATGCTCATTACACACACTTGCTTGGAATATTTATATACACCGATTTTCATTAAACATTTTTTTGTGACTTCCTCTTTTGCAGAAACCGCTGGTGAACTTGGATGGGCATTCACCCTAATTATAGTTTCAATCATATCGGCTCTCATAGGTGCTATTGTAATGGTCATAGTTCTAAGATGTAGAAGGTAAGTGGTTGAATATTGAATATATTTTCACATATAAATTAAGGATCTCCCCAAAGGCATATGAAAAATACCGAAATGGGGACAAATTTCGTAATGAAAATTATTATAATTTATAAGAGATATTCGTTTAATTTTTGGCGCTTTAAGTTATTTATGGCACGCTGCTCATACATGGCAATTTCCATAAAACTTTTCTGGCCTTTCTTGAACACGTTCAATTGCAAACAATAAATAAATTCGACTCTTCCCCAAGAGACCTCATAAATTGACCGTTCAAAATTAATTGGCCAAAACAAGCGGCGAATAAATAAAAACGCAAATAATGAATAAACAGTCACATTTTGGCATTTAGCTAGAAAAATGCCGCAATTAGTCATGATAAAAAAAATGCAAAAAATACACACATATGAGAGTTGAGACGCCAAGAGAAGAGGACATTCAACTCTTAACCCCTTGACGACCCCAACGATCCGTCATGTTCCGTCGACGGCGACATTTACAACGCCAGACAAATTGAATTTTATATACTTACTCGCATGGAGGGAGACACTACTAGCCAACTCTCATATTTACGCGAATATCTGAGCTCTGGGATCTGTGTAACTATAAAGATTTACAATGCATTGCCCACACGGGCGGCACGAAGCGGCAACACCAGCAATTCAATTAAACGCCCACCAAAAAATAAATAAAACCTCTTAAGTGAGTCAACGACAAAAAAATACGAGGAAAAAAAGAACGGCAACAACGGTTGAGAATAATCGATGCCGAAAACAAAGGAACATGAAATTGCTTTATTACTTAATTGCTCTTTAAGCGAAACACACAAACAAGCCGAAACATAGAGCTTTTGCCACAGGCGTTTCTATATGGCCAAAAGTCTATCAAAAGGCCGTGGAGAGTGGGTCACACACTCCAATCGCCAGATATTCGACGATTTCGAGTACATTTAAATTTTGGTAGGGGGGATGCTTTTGAAGGGGTGCCGCGGGGGCGGTACAGAACAACACACGCGAGTGCCAAATTAACAGAAATCTTTGTCCGAATTCGAATTGGCGGTTGCGCAGGCGCCGCGCTTGTTATTCGATTGCTGCTGCCGTGGGCTTCCAGTTTGAAGTGGAAACGCTGGCCACATGTCGCGTCCAATTAAATTGTCATGTCGTCTTATTCGGCGGCATGTTTGCATAAAATTAATTTTGCAAATTATCCGCCCAAGCCAAGAAAACAAACAAACAGGAGTTGGAATGGAGTTGTTACGATAGATGACTGATTACGTTATGGGAAGGGAAATCAACTTGTTTATTTCTTATGATTTAAACAAGCTGGCAATAATTGGCTTTTAAAATGGTTAGTTATATAAGCGAGGTATTCTTTTATTTTTAATTATCTTTCAATATAAGCTACAAAAGTAATATTATTATTTTATTTTAATTTTTAAATTTTAAACTGGAATGTTTCTAACATAATAAATCGGTTTACTCGGTCAGAAGTTATAGCTTCTCAAAGAGTTTCGACCGAAAAACTTAAAATTTGTATAGAGTTGGCAACCCTACACGCGACAACCCTCAAAGGGAACTTGTTGTGGTTGGTTTGAGGTACATTATTACATTAAAACATACGAAATATCTATGAAAAAAAAAAGTTCAGTTTATTTCAAAGTAAATAGATAATTTAAAAAAAGTTCTTAAGACCTGAAATATTTGGTAATCGAGGTAATTTGAAGTAAATATTTCAAAATTTAATGTTAATTAAAGAAATTACATAAAATCTTTAATGACTCTGAATTTTCCAATATTTTATTGAATATTGCCGTATCCAAACTCACCTTTCCTGTGGCAAGTTGTCTCAATCAAGTGCCGCTGGTCTTGTATTCTCACGCTTTTTGGACCAAATTTGATTTTGCATTAATCACCTGAGGACCCCCGTCACCTGTTTCCCCTGTCAGCCCGAATGTCACGGCGTTTGCCTTGCCGTCAGCCTTAGTCACTCATTTTGGGACTTGTTTTCGCAACCGTTTCTCAGTTTTCAGTTTTCCAGTCTGTCTGCCGGTGTGTGGAGCATGTCACGTCGTGGTCGGACGTGTTGGCTGCCAAATTAGCAGCAATTACATGTAATATCGGTTACACTTATTTGCATATTGATGCAATTCTCGATCTGGTCGTAATGGTGCTATAAATTTGCTTGGCACATGTCTCCACCGCAAGTCACCAGATTTGCATTTGTTTCTGTTTCTGTATTTCATTTTGGCCGGCTTGATTTGTTTAGCTTTGGCCACCTTATTGAGCTTGGGTTTTAAGTCTTAAGTGGCACCTGCCATTTGGATTTTGTGTACTTTTTTGACAATGTTTGCTTAACGTCTAGACGGGGTAATGTCTTTCCAATGGTCACCAGAGAGGCTTGTCGGAAAAATTTCAAAGTGTCATTGCAATTGAGTCTTGTTTTTGACACTTGGATAATTTAAAGGATTGGACGAAATTGGAGTGGCTTTTAATTAGGCGGGCTAAGCTTACATAAGGTTTATTGGAAAAACATTTTAATTGACTGCATTACCTAAACAAAATTTCAACCCTTCTAAAATTTTGTAACCTAACGGAAAATTACATTTATTATAAAATATTTGCTCTACTTTTATTTCCACCATTATTGACTATAACTAATTTATTTTATTAATTTTCTTGATTAATTTATTTTTTTTAAATATATTTTAATTGTTTGATGTATATTTTTCTAATATTTTTAAATTTTCTTAATATTCGGTAAATTAAATTTGTTGAAATATCTGATTCAAAAATAAATTAAAGATGATACAAATTGATTTTATTAACAACAACTTTCCTTTCAAATTATTCTATATCAAATTGCCAACATTAACTGCAATTATGAGTACTAACCTCTTTGATAGCTTTGACCCTTTTAATTCAATCTCTGCTTGAAAAACTCCACCTTTCTATATCGATTTCGTTTTAAGAAAACCCAAGGCCCGCTCCTCTAAAATTATTTTTAGTTGGTCTTTTAGTGGCGAAAAAAAAAACAAAAGTCAAGTTTAAACCGCTTAATGCATTTAAGACACAAAAAGGCGTGTTCAATTAGCATGCAAAAAACTCGATCAGCTCCAAAAAAAAGCCATAAAAAAAGATCGAAACTACAAGCGCTGAAAATTGAACATAACGCGACGAAGGAAAATCGTAGGAAAATAAGCAAGAAAAACCCCAAGCTAGGTAAATTAGCGCATAAGCCAAGGCCCCCGAGACAGCGGCGACTGCTTGTTCAATTTAATTGAATTGAGGAGAACAAAAACTACAACTGAAACTAACACTAAAAAAAAAGAAGGAGAAAAACGAATTGGCAGTTGTGTGGCTCGAGTTGAGTTAACATTATAATCGATCAAGGCAAAGCGAGGGGAAAATTCAGCTCATGCACCGCACACTGCACTCAATCAAATCGGACAGACGGTTAATTGATACGCACAGATCGAATATATATATATGACCATTTAGGCCCCAGGTTCGTGCCGTTCGATGTGACCCAGAAAAGCGGAGTCAGCAAGTGCAAATATGTAGTTTGGAGAGGGAAAATGAAACGGATTGGAAAATGTGCTCCAGAAAGAAACAGCCATAGAAAGCCATGGCAAACACCTGCCCAAATCACACAGGCCCAAGAAATGCCAGCCGGTTTTAAATGTCAGAAACATCCTCGTTTGTTTTTTCGGGTCTAATCTAATCGCCAACAAATGGCGAATGTGTTACCTGGGCTGCTGGATAATGCAATTCCCTTGTTGCCAGTGGATTTTTATCGGCCTTAGCTTTAAAAACTTTATATTAGCTTTAAACTTTATCGGCGTTTCAGTTCGCGTCACACGCAACTGGCTCTCAAGTTTGTGTCTTGAGTCATTCGTTGGCTCAAGTTAGTGTCCTAAGTCATTCGTTTTGGCATTTGCCATTTTGTCGCTCGACAAGTTTGACATTTACTTTATACTAATTTATGCCCGGCAGTCTATTAAAATTCTGTTTATTAATTGGTACACATTTTTTCTATTCTTATCTTTGCAGAATTAAATCAGCGAATGCCAACGGTAAGTGAACAAATGTTTTCTCTACTCAAAAGCTATTATTTAAATGAGATGAATGATTTGTTAGGGGTGATTAAATGTGTATCAGCTGGTTATATAAACGATGTATGTTTAATGGCTTATTAAGAACGTAATTTGCTTACGAAAAGTACTTTAAAAAATATTACATCTTTTTTGGGTTGTTATTACATTTTTGAGAAAATAAATACAACAACTTATAAAAAAGGAGGAAAATGTAAAAAAAAAATATTTTTGTTTTTCAACAAATTTAAATATTTAATATTTGTTAAATAATTAATTAAATACATTAAAGATATGCAAATATTTGAACATTTCGTTTATGAATTATTAAAATTATTAAAAATTTTCATTTTTTACAATTATAATTTTTTTAAAAACTTGATTGGGTTTTGAACACATTTAAAATGTTTAATAATTCCTTAAAGAATGCTTAATAAGAATTTTCTTTTAAAAGCACCATTAAAACCCTTTAATTTGCAAATTTCTTTCCCATAAGAACTCTTCAACCATCAATTTTATCGTTTCAATATCTCATTTCCTTAAAAAAAACCCTGATCACTTTGCCGTTTTTTGCCAGGCCTGATTAATTAGCCAAGCCAAGTCAGGTCAGGTTTTTTGTTACCTCTGCTCATCATCGAGGGTCTTGCCTTCTCTTTGCATTTTCATTTCCATTTTTAATTGCATAATTCTGCCGTTGCATGCAATTCAAAGAAATCTTTCGTTCTGGGGACTACAGTTCCCCTTTTTTATATTTTGTTCGTTTTTTTTTCTTGCAAGCCAACATTTTAATTTGTTTTCTGCGACTGTGGCAGAAGGAAGGCAAAACTAACAAAATGAAGACAAATTTTTGACGACAATGCATGAACTTCACGTTCGTGCCACAAATCAGAGATGCTGCCGCTGCTGCTCCTCCTGCGGCACTTGAAACCGAAATCGAGCCCCGGGCTACGTGCTGGATTTAAACTTTCGAGTAAAAGAAAATTTGTAGACAAATTAAGGCAAAGCCAAAACAATTGTCATGGCCGCAGACTTCGTCAAACACGTTTGAAAATCGTGCAAAATGGGTAGAGGAATGAAGGCACTTTTTGCTATTTTGATTTAGTTGCTCTCGACTCTCGATTCTGGCGACTCTTGTCGACGGTTTGACTTTCAGCAGTAGGCGAATTATTGACAAACGATCCCTTTTTTTCGGGTCGAAATCTTTCCCTTTCCTTCAGCCCACACTCTCTCTTTCTCGAAGGCTTGGCGCCAATTTCACTGTCCGTCGTCCGTCTTGTGGGCCTCCCAATCGACATGCAGGACAAATTGTTGAAGGCATTTAACGTCACAGCAGCCAATTAGCTGTCCCCATGAAAATGCTCGTTTCTTGTTGGTTTCCTTCTTTTTTGTTGTTGTATTTTTTTATTGTATTTTGCCAAAAAGTTTTTGTTGCCCACTTGTTAAGTGTGCTTTTTTTTATTTTCGGCATTTTTCGTTGGTGGTACGCACGGTTGCATGTTGGGCCAAGCGAAAAAAGAAAAAACAACCCGAGAAACAAACAATCGCCACAAATCGTTAAACTGTCAGCAGCTTTTAAAGCGCGTGATTATGTCCAAGTCAACGTTGAGAGTTGAGAGACAAGCGCCAGTTGCCAAAGAGTTTTTTTGCGGAGCTTTACCCGAAGTCTTTTTTGTACCGAAAGAGAAAATTTTCAATTGCCCAAAAATGCACATTTAAGTGGTGTTTATTTGTTGCAACATTTTTTCAGCAAAGGTGAAAAAGTTTTTAAATTCAAATGTGGGCTGCGCATTTTTTGAACTGACGGTTTATTGGTGTCGTTAAAAAATGGTTAAACATTTAATTTGTTTTTATAAGGAAGTTTATTTGGCGGATAAAATGGCGAAAATTCACAAAGAAGTGGATTTTATTTGTTTAAAAATTGTAATTAAATTAAATACGTACATTTAAGTTTTTATTAAAGTTTCTTAAAAAGCATTTTTAAATTTGTTTCCCTTTCCTGGGTTTATAAATTTATTACACACCTTTTTTAGTTAGACCTGCAGTATTTATCCCTCCAAAATAACAACAAAAACAATTTCTAATTTACATATTTAAGCAATCACTGCTAACAATCACTGCAAATGGCAATTGCAACATTCGATGGTGTCAGTTTCATTGGAAATTCTTTGAAATTATCTTTGAACAGCAGCCAACGTGTCGTATGCGTAACATGATTTTAATTATGCATACAAAGAATTCGCTATAATCAGGCAACAAACAGAAAATAATATAAAATAAAATAAATAAATGAAAAATGCTTTGTGACATTTGTGTGCATTTAACGGGCAAGACATCGTACTGCGATTGGCATTATCTGGCCGACTATTAAGACTTCATTACACATGTCATATTTGCCATTTGTGCAGCAACAAAAAAAAAATCGTAGCCGCGGGTAAAATAACACAAATGAAATTCCAAAGCAAAAGTGCTCGTTAATTTTTCGTTTATTTATTTTTGATTTTTCGCGCTTTTCATCTGAACAAAAAGTTGACTGCGAAATATTTTGTTAACAACAATTTGCCGTTTGCAGTTTTGGTTGCTGCCGTTCTTGTGACTGCGATAAGCAGGCGAAGATAAGACAGCCACGGTAGCTGTTATAAAGCAAAAAGTACAGTGGATAGCTGAAGGATTTTTTTTGAAGTAGGTTTTTTCTTTGACTTGGTCAACATTTTTTTGAGACTTATAATTTTTCTACTATATGGTTCCTTAATTGTTACCAACGATTTTTATTGGTTGATTAATTTTTTTTTAAGTTTTAAATAAAATATAAAGTAAAATACAGTAATTTGTCAAAAAAGTATACGATCTTAGAGCTTAAAAAACATCGATAGTTTTCCATTTCTCGATATTAAATATCTGTTTTCCCTTCAAAACATCAATATTATTGAATCGATATTGTGAAAATATCGAAAATATCGATCATTTTCAAGCTATGGTATAGATAACATTTTATGCATATTTTTATACCATCTAACAGTTTTGATGTAACCATTAAATATATTTCTAAAAGGCTTACCACTGTGCTGCCGCATTGAGAAACCCCAAAAATAAAAATCGTAAGTGCAATGCAGTTGCAGTCTCAGCTCAGTTCAAATCGCCGCGACTCGATTCAGTTGAGTTAGCTGTGCAGTAGCCGCGGCAACATCGTTAACACGGCGCAAAAACAGCCATTAAAGCCAAGTTCCAGTTGGAGCTGAAGCTGGGTCTTTGGATCTTGGAGTGGGTCTCGGAGTCTGTTGGAGACTTGTGTTTGCCGCATTGGTGACATGCACAAAATGCATGTATATGAGCACCTACGTACGATAACTTCGGTTTGGGGGTAATAATCGCCGCAGTCAAAGCCATTGCTGCTGGACATTCGCTTAGCCAGAGTACGTAAATCATAAGCATAAAACAGACTTCGACTCCGACTTGGCAATGCAGAATGCACAGAGGGAAAATTCGATTTTATTGTTGACTTTCACTGATATAAAACTAATTTAATTCGTATTAAAAGCTTATTTAACTTTGATTAAATAGGGAATTTTTTTAATATGTAATATTAAATCGTTTTATTAGTTTTAATTTAGTCTTTAAAAGTTTCTCTTACAGTATTTTTGGTATTTGGGAATTTAAATGTGATAAATTGAAAATTTACATATTAAGGTTTTTTTTTTATATAGATTCTGATGTAGTTAAACTATAATAAAATTCAACTTTACTTTGAAAGATGATACATATTTCGTAAAAAAATTAATAGAACCATTAACGCTTTAATTTCCTTGTTGTTAGTTAGGATCCATGCTAAGATTATCTCAAAGTACCGCAATTTCTGTGATATTTCTTTATGTGCACAATGGGAAACCGCATTATGCATGTACATAACTTGGGAAACCATCGGTCGCACTATCCGTTGCTGCCGTTGCGTATGCACCACGCTAATTAGCTGAATCGCCCCAAGTGGCTCCATCTTTGCCAAGTTAATGAGAGTGAAAGGCGAGTTAAAATAAATATATAAAAAATATATTCACATATTTGCAACCATCTCTAGGCAAATTAACTGGGGATGAGTTGGAAATTCGAGACACCGTGGCGGATGTTCGGATGTTGAGAACAGGTCTACTTCGTTTACGGCCAGCAATTATACGTGTGTTTGCTCACTGCGATGATTCTCGGCGTTAGTTGTCTATAAATTATGAGCTTAATGACGGGGAGAGGTTTTATGGAATCCCGGCTATTTGGATTTTGAGTGCTTTTCAACTCTTGAGTTGAGTTGAGTCACACACAGCTCCCATTAACCTTCCCATGCCCACTGGGGCATTATGAGATCACATGTGCTGATAGCGGAAAGGAGAAACATTTGGCATTTTCGGCCACTTGGCTGCTGCCACTGCCACTGCCACCAAAAGCTGCAACCACTCGGTGGTGCAGCGGTGCAGTTTGTTTGCCACCTCGCTGCCAGTTGACAGCCGTTTAATTTACGCTTTGTTTGTTTGTTTGTTTCTGTCTTTTGTTCGCGTCCTGAGGTGAATGTTTGATTTATCGCCCGATTATAAACCGAAATGTCATAGATTTCTGCTGCGTTCGATTCGATTCGGCTTGGTTTTGGTAAACTCTCCACCCCCCAAGAAAACCACAAAATCCATCGTATCATTAGTGTCCGCACTTCACTTTCAACAGGTGACATTAAAGCAAAGAACTGGGAGCACTTTAATTTTGGGAAATATATTAGGAAAAGTTATCTGTTATTTATTTTAGATTATTTTTAAATTATTTCGAAATAAACCGAATTCCGCTACCAGATTTTCCTTTACTTTTTAATGAAGCCAGTGTCAAAGATAATCCACACAAATGGCAATTGTAATTTTCGTTGAATATGTAGTTTTCGCAATTATCTCCGACCGGCGGACAACGTGTCGTATGAGTAACATGATTTTAATTAAGCAAACAAAAGATAGCGAACTCGTGTGTCTCACCCCTCTGTGTATTTATTTCCCCTTGCAGGTGGCCGTCCGCAGCCTTGGTGGTGTCGCAATAACCGAAACGGTGGCCAAAACCGATCGCCCATCTCGATCAAGCATTCGGCGGACAGCATCCGGCGTCCCACGAGCAACTCCGGCGTTTGGACCTGGCTGGGCGGCAGTCGCCGCTCCTCCGCCGGTCCCGACCAGATCGGCCCGCCATCGACGTCGCCGGCGGAGAACCACTATACCCACATGGACGACGCCTACAGTCCGGTGGGCGTGAGCGAGGCCCTCTACGCGGAACTGGATCGCGAGTCCGTGCGATCCGCCAATCCCTCGTACCAGAACACGGCCTACAGTCAGTGTGGCGAGGTGAGTAGTCTAATATTTATGGGTCTTAAATTTTAAAGATAGAGTATAAGCTATGATATAAAATAAACAATTTTTTATGTTGGATATTCAAAATAATGAAAAGGTCAAAAAAAATTCCTTTTTTTTGTTAATTAAGAAGTAAATTAATGGTGTATAAATTTTATATATGTATATCTTTATTATAAATCATAAAAATAAAATGTAAAAATAAATAAAAAATAATGAAAGTGTCAAGAAAAAATTATGAATCATCAAATAAACACATTTTTATAGTAAATAATGAAAAGGTCAAGAAAAATTCCTATTTTTTTAATTAAGAAGTAGATAGTTAAACATTAAATGTTGTATAGTCAATAACTAAAGTTATTAAAATGATCACTTGAAAATATGAAAATCAAAATTGTTTTTCTGTGCAAGAAAAATTAATAGTTTTTTTTTATAATAAAGTAAAAAGATTAATAATAAAAAAATAACCTATGTTGAGCATTGATTTTCTGATCAGAGTTTTAGTAAAATTTATGGTACTAAATCGGAAAAAATAATATTTTACTCCTAACTTTAAGTAAAATCCTTTAATGCAAATCTAATCCCGGAATTCTCTCCTTCTCTCCATTTCAGAAATACAATTACCAGGGCCACGAGCAGGACATTCCCATGGTGGTCTCCTCGGCGCCGAGCAGTGCCTACTATTCGGATCTGTCGGTGACCGCGATGCCCGGCGGAGCGAGTGGCAGTAATCAGGGCGCCTACGAGATTGTCGGACTGAACGTGATGTCCCAGCCGCTGCCCAACTGGGATCATCATGGTGGAGGTGGTGGTGGAGGAGGCGGAGGAGGTGGAGCCAGTGTAGCTGCAGTAACGGCGGCCGCCATCCTTAATGGGGGTGGTGGTGGAGGCAATGGCCTTACGCCCGGCGAGGCGGCGGCGATGACGCAACGACGAGGTCCTCGACTGGCGGCCATCAACGAGACGAGCACCAGCACTGTGCCCTCGGACTATGTCTAAAAAATATATAAAAGTTTAATTACAAATAATGTGAAATGTTCAGCGAGCTTAACATGTTAATAGAATACAAAACGTACGTTATATACACCCCATAATTATAAGGTTAAATTTACATATTATATTTAACACTTGTATACCACTTAGTGCTTAGCGTGGACTCGTGTCTTTGGTTTATGTCTGAATTATAATCTGATATAGGGATATATTTATACACACACTTACAAGGCGAGAATGTATTATATGTCTAGTTTTTATATAGTCTCTAAGCAACGATTTAATCGTGGGTGATATTTAGCCTAAAAACAAGCTATATTCTTATGTTCTATGTACTTTAAACATTTTCTAAAAATGTAAAAACGACAACAAACGCATTTTTCATAGGCTAAGAGAAAAGTGAAGATGAAGAAAGGACAAGAAATCGTATTTCCCCCCAGGATCAGTACACGCAACTATATAGAAACGATATATACATACGAATACAACATATTTATACACTCAATATTTACAGCAGCAGCATGAAACGCATTTAGCTCACCAACATACAAACATATTCAAATATATATCTATAACAATAACTGAGAAATCATATTTACAACGATTTTAACGCAACAGATTTCACCATATATTTACCGGGGGAAAAGATCGTGGCACTTCATATCATTTACCACACCATTATACATATATGTATGCATAGCTATCTATATACTATACCATATACAATAAACAGACTCACGACCCTTAGCGGATGTACTTTAGTTCTTAGTCTCTATCGGCAGGATGCGAATCCGTGGCTGATTAAATTAATAACACGCAAGAAAACACACACACACAATTCCTGTACATTATTGTTTTAGTTGAAAATATAATTAAACAATTTATTGCTATTTACATTATGAATCCCACAAGGAAGTGGTTCTTTATTGATGGAATATCATTTCGTACAGTAAGTAATGGCTAGAAAATTCAACAAAAATATCAATTTAATAGCAAACCTAATTCAAATAAAAACAGACTTAAAAGATTTTCAAACTTAAATAAATAAAAATCACAAAAGAATTCCCTATACCGTAAATTTATAATTATCATATTATTGTCCTTATTGAGAGTAATTGTTGATTATTAGATTTAGAAATGCAGTTATTTAGGATATGATTTAAGTTATTGCCATTGCTTTGTTACTTTTTGTAGATTCTGAAATGTGCGTCTTCTTAGTTCATGCTAGTCACGTGCACCATAGTAAAAGTTGTCTGCTGATCCTGCGCCAAATCGTGGATTTTGAGATGGGTACGCAGGGCAGACGGTTGTATAAACCTCTTGCCGCACTCACGACACTCGAAGTTCTTCTCCCCAGTGTGCGTCATCTCGTGGTACTTTCGGGTATCCGAGGTGGCGAATCTCTTCTCACAATAGTGGCAAGCGTAATCGCGTGCCTTTTCGTGAACCGAACGAACATGCTTCTTGAGACTTGTCGAGCTGTTGCAAACTTTGGGACACTCCTTGCAGGACCAGGTCCTCTCCAGTGTGTGGAAATTGATGTGGAGTCGTAGTTCATTCTTTGTGGTCTTCTTGAGGCCACAGTAGGGGCAGCTATAGTTCTTAATACCCTGATGTCGCATCATGTGGATCTTGAGCTTCTCCTTGCTGTAGAATCGCAAAGTGCAGTCTGGTATTTCACACGCAAATGGCAATTCCATTTGATCGTCGTGCGTAAACCGATGTTGACTCAAGGCGGAGCCGTTCTTAAACACCCGGCCGCAGAATTCGCACATGTGGGTCTTTAAGGGCTTGCCAATATCATGGGCCTTGCTCTGATGGTGCTTGAGCGAAGCCTTGTGCCGGTACATCTTGTGGCATCCCTCCTCCTCGCAGACGAACCGCTCGCCCTCCTCCGAGTGCCCCAGTTCGTGCTGCCTCAGGTTCTCGTAGCGATTGAAGGCCTCGTCGCACCCGGGCTCAGTACAGTGGTACAGCATGTGTCCCTCGTGCTCTCTCTTGTGCATGAACAGGCGTCGTTCCTCGCGAAATTCATCAGAGCAGATATCGCACTTGAATTTTATATGCAAATGTTCCTAAAATAAAGAGAATATTTAAATAAAATTGTATAAAATTATATTTCTTTGATACGATATTTCCCATTTCTGAAAACTCACTTCTGTAGCTGATTCTTTAGCGGTACCGGTTTCATCTGAACTTTTTGGGGGATGGTTTTTCTATCCAATTTTGGGGGTGTCTTTTCGTTTTTTTTTTCGGGACTCAAGGTGTTGTCGCAAATTATCAATTCTGGAGCTTCATATAGCTGCAAGCACTCCTGTTCTGCCTCCATCTCATCTGGTTCCTCCTCATAGCCCTCTGGATGCTCCGGATCCTCTTCGTAATCCTCTGGAAGCTCCGGTTCCTCGTCGTCGTCCTCCACCCTGTGCACAGCTTTTCTCCGATCTATTTTCTTTCTGGTAAACAGACTTTTGGTGCGCCATTTTCCATCGGCGATAATACATAATGCTCGGAAGGAGTGGAACTTCTCCAGCAGCTCGTAACATTCGGAACAAATTTCGCTGGGCAGAATATCCTGGTCGTCGGGATCCACAACCAAATTGGTGCATTCAGAGAACTTGACGGCCAAATGCGGCAGTTGCAGCAGATTGTAGGCCTCGTCGTCGCTGGCCACTCCGCAGGAGCACACGCGGCACTTGTCGAGGTGTCCCATTATATTAGTTAAATTATATTAAATTAAATTTACAATTGAAACGAAAATTTCTTGTGTACAGGACACACAAAAAATTTCTGCTTCTTCCTATTGGTTTTGTTTGTATACACAACAGCTGATAGGGCTGCAAAACTATCGTTGATAGTGATGGGAAAAAGCAAAACGTGATTTCAAAGGCGACAAAATAAATTTTAAATCGAATTATACTTTACCTGAGATACAGTTTTTACATTTTTTTGTAAATTCGTTTAGTATTTGAAGCCCATAAAACGATTCAATATTTTTTGTTATTCTTTCACGAGTATTTTTATTAGTGACTCATTCCACGGCGTGACTCACCCGTGACCCGTGACCCATTCCCAGCACCCTGCCAAAGTCCCATCTCTAATGGGGGGTGTATAGATTTGTTTTACCTGTGGTTTGTTATTTATTATTTTTCCACAAAACAATGGATAATTCGAATGGAATTCACTATATTGAGCTGTCCCCAAATCCCATACGCTTCGATGCCGTCAGCCAGCTAACAAATGTATTTTTCGATGACTCCAACAAGCAGGTAAACTAAAAACAAGTTACCAAATCTCGATTAAAACATGCTAACCCCTATATTTTTCAGATCTTTGCTGTTCGATCTGGCGGAGCTACGGGTGTGGTGGTGAAGGGTCCCGGCTCCACCGAGGATACCGTCATCTCCTTTTGCATGAATGACCGTGGCGGAGCTATACGATCCATAAAATTCTCTTCGGATAACCAAATCCTCGCGGTTCAGCGAAAGGAAAATGCCGTGGAGTTCATATGTTTCCAGGGGGATCAACCTCTGCTGCAGGAGATCATCACGCACCAGGTGAAGACCATGATCCATGGCTTCGTGTGGGTCCATAATCGAGAGGTGGCCCTGATTTCGAACACGGGTGTAGAGGTTTATACCGTAGTTCCGGAAAAGCGACAGGTGCGCTCTGTGAAATCCCTAAGCATTGGGATCAAGTGGTTCGCCTGGTGCTGCGATGCCAATGTGGCTCTGCTATGTACCACCGAGGGAAACTCGCTGATTCCGGTCCTGGTCAAGCAGAAGGTCATCACCAAGTTGCCCAAAGTGGACTGTGAGTGGATCAAATACTAGTATTTCATCTAGAATCCTTATAACACCCTGTAAATCGTATCTTCCAGTGGGCAGTCCAAGTCGAGATGTCCAGGAGAGCAAGGTTACCTTGGGCCAGGTGTACGGCGTGCTGGCCGTGCTTATCCTCCAGTCGAATAGCAGCTCCGGTCAGATGGAAGTGGAGGTGCACCTGCTCAATGGCCCCGGTTTGGCGCCCCGCAAATGCCATGTCCTTCGCTTGAGTCTGGTGGGTCGCTTCGCCATCAACACGGTGGATAATCTGATTGTGGTGCACCATCAGGCTTCGGGCACTTCGCTGCTATTCGATATTTCCCTGCCCGGCGAGGTGATCAATGAAATAACCTACCATACGCCCATTACCCCAGGACGCTCCATTAAACCTTTTGGCTTGAAGCTACCTTCGCTGTCGCCCGATGGTCAAATCCTGCAGTGCGAGTTGTGTGGGTATTAAAACTAACCTCCTAAGACCTCGATTTCATTATTAATCCTTTGCAGATTCCACGCACTGGGTGCTGTTTCAGCCCAATATTGTAATCGATGCCAAGTTGGGTTGCATGTGGTTCTTGAATCTCTGCATAGAACCCTTGTGCCAACTGATTTCGGATCGCATTCGACTTACGGAGTTTCTGCTGCAGCGCAGCAGTGGCAAACAAATGCTATTGAAGGTTGTAGGTCAGTTGGTTGATGATCAGTACAAGGGAACGCTCTTGCCAGTTCTAGAGACCATCTTCAGCAGGATTAACAAGATATATGCGTAAGATGGAAGCAAACACTTAATGAGCGAACTCTATAAAAACTGATTTATATTTTATGCAATCGTTATATACTTTAGCTCCTGGGTTCAATTGGAATTGCAAAATCAAACTGCTCAGCCCTCGAATGTTAAGACTTCCAGCTTGAAACAAAGCACTCCGCCCATTGTGCTCATAGAACAACTGGATATGGTACAGATCTTCCAGCGCATTGCTCGTCGGCCGTACACGGAATCCATCCTGATGCTGTACCTGCAATCCCTAAACAAGTTCAACATTGCCGCCCAGGAGGAGCTGAGCAAGATGATCATCAGCGAGCTGATCAACAATCGCAGCTTCGACACCTTGCGACGCCTGGTCAGCTATTCAATGCTGCTGGAATCCAAGTCGGTGGCTTGCTTTTTGCTGGCCCACTCGGATGTGGATACGGCCATATCCCAGGTGGCCATCGATATGCTGGGCAGGATTCAAGCTCACGAGGTGGGAAGCTATAAAATAGACTGAATATCTTCCATTTTATTTCTACTTTAACAACTCTTCAGATCATTATTGAAGTTATGCTGGGTCAGGGAAAAGTAATTGATGCCTTGAGACTGGCTAAAAACTCCCTGGGCCTGGATAAAGTGCCAGCTCGCAAGTTTCTGGAGGCGGCCCATAAGACAAAAGACGATCTCATCTTTCACAGCGTTTTCAGATTCTTCCAAATGCGAAACCTGAAGCTTTATGAGACTTTGGGCTTTCCCAAGGGTGAGCAAAATATTTTTAATTTGAAATTGTGCACTGATTTTGAAACCTATTTTCCCATATTTAACAGCTGAACAATGCACGGAATTCATACAGCATTATAACAATACTTTTCCTGTGGACAATCCAACCAAGCCGACAGTAGGTTAAGGAAAATGGGATGAAATTAGTAATTTGTGATTATTGTAATTAAAAGTGTGCTTGAAAAGTATTAATATACTTTGGTATTGTAAATATCCCCGTATGAATTGTAACCCAAGTTCAATGTCTCATATATTTCATATTTATTTTATAAGAAAATAAAAGAAAAACTTGAACAAAGACGAAAACACTCATTTATCATGCAATTTCTTTACTTACACATACAATACACGTTGTTGTACAATAAATACATAGAGGAATAATTGGAATATACAAAAAGTAAGACAGAGCAAACTAACTGAATCGCCTGGGCGGTGCCTTTAGCTGCAACGCCCCCATTTCCAGGGACGAGGAAATGCTGATAAGATTTTTATTTGGCCGCGGCAAAGCCAGACTTTGATCCGGAATAACCGAGAAGCACCGTGGACATTCTTCAAACTGGGTCTCCGCCTCCTCCATGCACTCCTCGTGCAAACCGTGACCGCAGCCGCCCAAGATTAGCACCTGGCTGTGATCGTACAGCCTTTGGCGGCACACGGAGCACTTGGTGGTCGTCACCCAGAGGCCACGACGCGCGTGTCGATGGCGCTCCGCAAACTCGAGGTGAAGACTTTGGCACAACATCCCAGCCGAATGGCGCAAACCCTCCGTTTGCTGCCTCGAACTATCCAGCATGCCCATCAGCAGATCCTTAATATCACCGAAGCTACTCGACACATTGTGGGTATTCATAATCAGCTGGACCAAATTGTGCAGATCGATATGCTGCGAGGCCTCGTGCAGCAGCGACTTGGTGATGGACTGCAGCTCCTGGAGGGGCAGAATATACTGCAATAGGACAAACCAACAGCGCTCGAGTTCCGCGGCTGGTAAAATATTCGAGCCTCGACCCAGAAGAGCACAAATTTCCTGCGCCTCCTTGGCAGCCTCGTCGCCGGTGGCGGATTTCAGCAGATCCATGGACAAATCGAAGGCTTTCGCATAGCTCTCCTGCATTTCGTACAGGTAAATCACAGATCGGTTGAGGTGATGGCTCTCCACTATGGCAATGGCGTGGTCCAAGCGATAACCCGAATGATTGCATACAAGAAATTCCTGGACAGCAGCAGGGCGATTCCATTTTACAATGCAGTTCCAGCAGCAACTCCAACTGGCTGGCTTCCAGTTCGGTTCGACGATCATTGAGGCACTTGAGGAACACATATAGCAAATCCTCCTCCTTCCTTAGGTTATCTAGAAGCTCTGCAATCCTATCGGGATAGTGCAAGGCCAACAGGCGCGTGGTTTCCTTGGCATTGATCTTCAGCAACTCCCTGAAATGCCTCTTCAACTGCCGGTAAATGCATCGCTCTGGCGAGATCACATGGCGCTCCATATAGGCAAACATGGTTTCGTGCCTGGCTTCGTTTCGGATGTAGCAATCCAGGATGGTGTCGTATCGCTTAAGCTTCTCCAGCAGATACTCCACCACACAATAGCACCTGGCCCGCTCTGCCAGCCGCAGCTGCTCCTCATCGCTGCTGATCTCGGCCAGGCAGTTGGAGGATAACAGCTCATGCCAGGCGTTCTCCCGCTCGGAATGTTGACGACTACTCTCGTTGGCAATCTCCTCCTGCGCCAAGTGACTCAGGACGCGTTCCAAAAGCTGCCTGTCCCGCGGCAGGCACTGCATCGAAATCTGCTGGGCAATGAAGTTCAACAGGCAGCCGATCTCCGCCCACTATAAATCAAAGGAAATGTTTTATGGGATTGAAAGTAATAATAATTATTAAACCCACCGTTGCATTTTCGGGCGACATTATCTCCAGCAGCAGGTTGATAATCCTCTTGCGATGCGAGAGTCCCAGCTCGTTGCTGAATTCTCGTTCCTGAAAAGCCAGCGATATCACGTTTAGGGTTTCCCGCGTGTCGAACTTCAAGAGAGCTCTAAGATAGGGATAAGGCATCTCATCGCCGGCATTCTCCTTCGATTGCTGCGAGGTCAGACAGCGCAGGACATCGTGCTTCACTTGATGCACCAGCTCCACGGGAATTTCTCCGCTGGGATAGCCCCTTCCGGCCAGACAACTGGACACGTAGACCAGCAGGCAGTTTCCCAAATCCGTTTCCTCGGGCGTCACCAAAGGCAAAAGTTCCGTCAGCGCCGCCGTATAATCATTCAAAGCCTGGGTGTTGAGGTAGATCTGTGCTCTGTACAAACGATGCTTCTTCACAGCCTTCAGGACCTGGTTCAAGTCGAGGCACATCCAATCCAGCTTCAGAATTAGCTGTTCCAGTTTGGCAGGCGAGTGTTCCAGCCAGTAATCCACCAAAGCTTGCGAGATCACGGGATTTACACTGCGTATAGTTTCCTTTTCAATGTGTTCGGAAATGTGTTGCAAGAAGAGTTCAGTGCTGCTGTTGTGCAACTTCTCCCACAGCTGTGACCACAGAAGATCGAGTTCACCCACGGTTATAAGGCAGTTGACAATGGCACCGAGACAATAGTCGGGGGCCCGGGCGGAATTGGCTATGTACTCTTTAAAGAGCATGATGATGCGCTCTTTGGCTTGGGCACGTTTCCTTGGACGATCGACGGAGGCAAGGTAGCCATCCAAGGCTAGCTGACAGGCTTCCTGCCAGCGATGGTGTTTTACCTGGAAAAATAAAGAAATTAGCTGTTGATTGGTCTCTTAAATCCTCATTTTCTGATCCTACCAGATAGCTAATCCTCTCGGACCACGTCCTCACTCCAATAATATGTAGCGATCTGGCTCCCAAAACATACAGCTGCGTTCCTCGTGAAACCACAGAGTTATAACAAGCGTTTGAGCCAGCTAAAGCGAAGGCAGGCGACACATTTCCACCGGTGGCCAGTCCCTTGAACTGCGCCGAGCCATAAACCAATCCCGCGTTGGCCATATCCATGCATTCCAGTTCCTTACTCGATCTCACGTCCACCAGGTGAATAACCTCCGCGGTGTCCAATGAGGCAACACACTTGGGGCCCAGCCAGTGAGCAGACAGCAGGCTGCCTTGCAGCTGGACATGTCGTAGATACAAGAGAGTGATCCTTCCGTTCGAGACGAAGAGTTGGTGAAAGAACAATTGGTTGCCACGGCCCACAACAATCACGGGATCCACGGAACGGGACGTGTCGGCCGCTTGAATGAGCACCAAGTGCCAGGCGAGCAGGGGCAGGCAATCCGGAGGTCCCTGGAGCACATGATATTTGATGACCCTTAATCTGGGTCGTACGGTGACTATGAAATACTTGGACAACGTGGCCAAGGCTACAATGCAGTACTGATCCAGTTCGTGGCGACCCTGGGCGTCCATTATCAGCGGCTCCACGGCGCAGACTTCGCCGCGAGCGCCGGAAAAGAGGCATCTCGACTGGCAGCCGCGGATGCCCAGCTTCCGGGTGAAACTAAGCGACCACACCGATCCGCCGGCATCGGCACACAAGGCTAGCGAGGATCTAGAGGTCCATTTTACGTGCAGCACCCCTGTATTTGGGGTTATCACATCGAACAGCTCGCGGAGCACGTCTCCTGTGTGGGTATCCACCATGGCAACCAATCCTCTGGAGTAGCCGGCCAAAAGCCGTGTGGAATCCGCGTTGAAGGCCAAACTGGCCACTGCACCCTGGCCGTGTTTGTCCTGATGGGCCCACTTGAGGGTTTGGGTGACATCGAAGTTGAGGATGTGACCGTGGGAAGTTCCAATGGCTATGAAGGCTGAAACGGCGCAGGAACTGGCTGCACCGGCATTTACACGTTCCGCGGCCGAGGAAAGCTGGGCGGAAATGCCATGTAGCAGAGTATATCTCATGATGGATCCGCCGCCGCCTCGGCCATCTGTTCTTATGGTGGAATCCTCGCCAATCGAGGGCGTGGGCGTGGCATGGGGCATCGGCATTCCCAGTTCGGAGGCCACATCCGAATCCGCCTCGAATTCACTGAGCACCGCCTCCAAAGTGGGCAGCACATCGGTGGGCGGTATGGCAAACTCGGCATCATCTAGCTATTAATTTAAATCAACGGAAATCGTTAAGTAGGCCTATTTATCTATTTTTTGGGGGGTAATCCCAAACTCACTTCCTCAAAATCCAGCTGCAGGGATTCGGCCAGCAAACTGTCCGTGGAGCCCCGCTCCGATTCCAGCAGCGATTGCAGCGACGGGGCCTTCAGCTCCGACATGCTCCCGGTTCTTTCGGTCCTGATCCCTCCCCCCAAAACTTGGTAATTTAAGCAATTTTGTTTTTATCAATGATTTTTACGCCCATCGAAGGACTGTCCACTCGCTTGCAAATTAAATTCCTTAGTTTTGTATCGCTTTTTCTTATCGATGTTTTACTTTAAAAAAGGAAAATATTTAGGGTATTCTGCTGATCAGCTGTCTCATTTAAATTGAATTATAATTTACAATTAGGGGATTTCCTAAAATGTTGAATTGTTGAATTTTGGTTTGCTGTTAATCAGCTGTACCATGCAAATTCAACTTTTAGAAATTATAACATTTCAACAACCTTGAGGCTGTTGAATCGTTGAAAACCACAGTTGTCACCTGATATGGTTAAAAGTCATGACCGTTCTGCAATTTTTTACTATCAACAGTACGCATTATCTACTTCAAAATCAAATTAGAAAGTATATATTTATAGTTATTTTTACCTTGCTAACCATTTTAGACAGTAAATAATTAGAGGAAACATTTGTAAATAGGATTTTTAACAATTTAATTAAATTTAATTTAAACGCAGCCGAACTCAATATAACCATTTTAGAATACCCTTAATATTTTAATTTTAATATATAGGAAGGTCTGTTACGTTTCCTTACGTTTGCTTACTAAGTTTGTCCTAAAATTGCTCCTACGCGCTGGTCACACTGTTAAAATGAACCGTTCCGTTTTGAGCACTGAACGGTCTTACTCCGTTTTGTTTTCATCGCGTTCGGTCCTCGGCAGCGGATAAATGTTTTTGAATATTGCGAGGCCAGAAACTTAATTAAAATGCAATAAAATGTGTTCCAAGCAATTCGGATGGTCGCGCTAGCAACAACAATGCCGCGCAATTGATTTGTAATCGCACTTGCTTATCTGCGGATTGAAGAAGCCAGAGTTCGCGGGGCAACAACAAAACGCGAGTGGAAATTTCGATTTTTGTATTGTTTGTTGCCAAGCCTAAAACGATTGTGCAAATGGACATTTGCAGACTCTAACGATTATTAATACGCATAGACGCAGTGTTGTGGGCGAGAAATATATAAATGATTTATTTGTTTATTTGAGCGTGCGGCGGCTTGCCAAATTAATCGCTCTCTCCTCCTGGCATTTACACTCTCTTCTTTACGCGCCTTTCATTCAGTCGCGCGTGTGTGTGTGGGTGGGTGTGCGTGTGAGTGCCAGTGACGTAAACAAATGCACAAAAGCGAATGAGTGCAAGAATTTTAAAAATGCGATTGTCGATTCACGTGCCAAAAAAAAGTAACAACAAAGCGAAATAAGTGAGAGAGAGAGAGAACAACTCAACTCAACTCAGGCAGCAACAAATTGACATAACAGAATTGTTTTCGCCCCTCTGTTTTGTGCACCATATTCGCTGCATTTTCCTGGCTCAGCTGTGCAATTTGGCCCTGGTGTTGGTGAGCGCAACACGTTTGTGTGCGAGTGGGAGAGATAGAGAGAGAGCAAACGTAAACTCCTCTGCCAGCGTCGCTGCCGAAGTCGACGTCGGCGGCGTGCGTCATTGATGCGACAGGTAAGAAGAAGCACTCAAAAATATGCCCAATTTTCCAAATTACCATAGTTAATTACTTAGCTAGGCAAATATGAAAATGAAACTTATCAATTAGGCGCTCTGGCGGCACCTTTGCAGGTAATTTTCCCAAAGCTCGAACGTAAATAAAGCTCTCCGTGCAGCTTCGTTTACGTTTTTCGAGATAAGAAAAACGAGTTGAGCGGCACGTTAATGACACTCGCGGAGCATTCTTGCACACGCTGCTCCTCCTCTTTCTCTGCCCCTCCTCCGCTCGTTCACCCCGTTCATCACGCTCTTGGCCCCAACTTGTCGATCGGAAATCGCTGGACATTGTTTGTGAGTCGCCAGTCACCAGTCGCCCGTCGCGCTAGTTTTTCCACATTTGTCATACACTAACTATAAAGAAGGAGTTACCTGGATTTCTGGATGAGTAGATTCCGAATTTATGTAAGGGATTCGATAGAAAGGTTAATATATTCATAGAATTTTGAGAATTTCCTTGTATATTCTATAAATCTGAAATTAATATAACAGGAGTTACCTGGATATCTGTCCTCAGAGGTTCCGAATTTATGAAAGGGATCTGATAAAAGGTTAAAACATTCATAGAATTTTCAGAATTTTGTAGTATATTCTATAAATCTGAAATTAATATTACATTCCTAAAAGAGTTCAAGTTAAAAGCTTAGAATGTATTATTCGTTGAATCTGAATTGAATCCATATTTATAAAATATGTATAATCTTATAAAGGGTTAATTTTGCTATGATTTTAAAATGCAACTAGGTTTTCCACATTACACTAACTATAAGAAAGAGATCCCTTGATTTTTTATCTAAGAAGGTTTAAATGTGTGGATCCGATAGAAAGATTAGTTCAACTGTTACATTTTGAGATCATTTATTATTTCTTGGTATTTTACTTTATTAATAGCTCATAACCGTCTACAAATTATTTAAAGGTTCCAAAATCTTTTTTACTATACTTTTATGGGTTTCAGTAGAAAGATTTTTCACTGTATGATTTTAAAATGAGTGCTAGTTCATTCACATTTTTCATAGACTAATTTAAAAGCATTTAAAAACTTTACAATGTTAATCGAAAATCTCAAATAAATCAATTATATTTCACATCAGACCATCAAAATGGCTCATTTTTGGGCAATGAAAGTTAACTCGTTTTGTTTATTATTAATTGAAAGGAATGGATCTTCAGCGGATCTTTCATTTAATTAATTCATTCGAACGCCTGAAGAAAAAGTTCAAAGCTCTTTTATTATATTAAAATGTATAACTGGTCTTAAATGGTTTCTTTCTGTTAATATTTCCGAAATATTATTTAATTAGTTTTGTTTTCCCAGTATGTTGACCTATTTCTGAACTTCAGAACGAATATTATTTAGTTTTAATTTATTAGTTTAAACGTTTTGAAAGGTGTCATTGAATACATAGCATTTTAATAGCCCAATTAAAAATGTATTTCTTCCGAATTTGGTGATAAGCTTATTTGTCGTATCATTTTGCCTTATCAATAAAATATGTATGTGAATTGTACACTTACTAGAACACGAAACAGTTTATTAATTATTCACTTAATGTCTGAATTAAAATAGGTCAAACCTGTTTTGTATTTGGGAGCCAATTGAAACTGTATAGGAATTTGGTTGAACGACTTGATTGTGTGCTTGAACTGGTCAAGATCCGAAAAAGAATTCTTGAGAGAGCATTCCACATTTGTAGGGCCTCCTCTTGCCCCTAATCGTTCTTGTTTATTATTGTTGACCGTGCGCTTTGGATTCCTTTTTCTCGTCTGGCCTTTTATTTTCTTCTCGCTGTGTTCTCTGTGTTTGTCGTTCATGGTCACAAAATTTATTGGTCAACATTTTATCTTGGCCCCAGCACCCACGTAGACTCCTTTTCCAGCTTTGCAACTTGTTTGCTTCTCGCTCCACCTATTTTTCTTCTTCTTTTCTTGGCCATTCTCTCGCCGGCCGCCCACATGGAAATTTAACGCTTCAACACGTTCAGATTTTTCCCAAAAAGAAAAATACTCGAGAGCGCGACGCTCAAAACAAATATTTTCAAGATAAGTTATGGGCATATAGCTTGGGTTCCGTTTTTTCCAGCTATGAATAAAAGTTGAATGGGAAATATCTTAATTTTTATAAACTTGGCGGCGCACATAAATTATCGGTGCGGAATTCTTCTCGCGGCTTTCATGGTTTTTCGTTTTTTCCCGCTGGCTTTTTGTTTGTCTTGCGCATACTTTTCGTGACTTTCCGCCTTTGTTTATCTTGAGGCGATTGTTTATCTTGATGCCTCTCAGATATTTTCGGCTGCAGCCCCGCCCCGTCCTTTTCCAATATAGCATATAGCTCGTAGCACATATAGCAATATAGCCCCATCCAGCAAATTGGCAATTGCAGCAGCTGCTGGTGCATAACTCAGCAGGCCCTTCAGGCATTAACCCTTTGTTGCCCACATGATAAACGATAGCTTGTTAATAAATCACAAGCCAAATGTGTGTGAGTTTGTGTTCTGCTCCTGGGTTTGTATGTCCTGGGTGGTCAGGACATGCAGAAAAAGTAGTAACAAGGTTGCTTACGTCCCTTTATTCACTGGAAAAAATTAAGATGTCTGAAAAGGGGATTTTCTATCTGAATTATTTGTTTGGATTTTATAACAAGAGTAATTTTGTTACTATTGAATATATAAAATATAAAAAATGGGAAAAAATGGTTTAAAATATTTTTAATTTAATTTAATTTATTTATTTCTATCCCAGTCACATAGAGTTGATGATTTTAAATTGTTATTATTTTTAAATTATTAAAACAATTTTCCTCACTTACTCACTTAATTACTAACATCAAATTTTTGTAGTTTCTTAATTACTATTATATTATTTTTAATTTTGTTTTGTTTTTTAAATAGTTATATATTTTTATATTTTTATTATTATTTTTTTTTGTATATTTTTTTTTATTATTATTTTATTTTTATTTAAACTTATGTGTATTGGGGATTTTAAGTTATCTTTAACTTTATTATAAAATTGAGTTTTTTTAAATATAGAAATATTTTTCACAATAATAATAATGAAAATTTTATATTATCCCTTATCCCCTTTAAATGCAATAGTTTTTGCGGTGTGCTCCTGTGCAGCAGCCCCTGGTTGTATGCAACATGATTGGCTCTGCTCTCAGCACAGGATACTCGTATTTCATATGCCTTTGCTAGATTTATGAAGTGCCGGACTGAGTCCCGGGCCGAGTCCTTTGCCACATTGCCTTTGCCTCGGCTGCCTTTGGCATTCTAATAATTTTTTATTGTTGTCGTTTAAGTGGCCCATTGTACAGCTGGCAACATATTGTGTGCTTGCTGCAACATCGTCCTGCCACTTGATAACAGTAGGTGCTTTCCATTGGCCCATCCTTCATACTTTTCTGATTTGTTTGATTTTGGCTCTTGGGAACCAAGAACCAGTTGTCCAATTCTGCATTCCTGGCCTGCAACTCGAGTGCTTCGAGTGGCTCTTCCAGATAGAAATACGTTTATAATTAGACGTTGGTGATTAGTTGGGGTTTTGTTTGAGAAACCGGAAGAACAGCTTTTGGGGCAATGTCTTCTCGAGCCGGAGATTATTATCAATAATTTTAGTTAATTAAACTCGAGTGAGGAATTTGTCTGGCAGTTGTTAAGTTTGCAATGAAGATTCCACATTCATTGAAAACAAGTATATTTCGACAGGACGATTTGATTAATTCTGTTGGCTTTTTCTGTTAACCTGACAATAAATAAATAAATAAAATTCTGTTGGCTGAGAAGAGATGATTATTGGAATTTTAAATGATTTCATTTTATTTAACAAATGTTTTTTTCCTTGCAAATTGTTTGAGTTATTCTATTTTCAAATTGATGACGCACTCAAATATTTTTTCTAACATAATTTAACGGAAACATTTTCTAGACTAACTCAATGTTATTTGTTTCCTCTTCGCTGTAAATATTTATTTCCTGAATATGTTTTATTTATCCAAACATGATATTGTTATTATACATACTGTAATATTTTTTCAGTATGATATAAATCGGATTTTCTGCTTTAGAAGAGATTCTTTTCATTCCAAAATTGAAATAGATTTGTCTCATTTCTTTTCTTTTGAAGATCAAAACATTCTTAGCTTTGTAGTAAACAACCCAATAAAAGTAATTTGATGAAGAACTGTAACTACTCGGTACTGAGAACCAGTTTCCCCATTTAATTCCACGCCTGGTGGAACCGCTCCCGAGTAAAGCCGATCTAGGACTTAATCTGGCCCATTCTTCACGGCAATCTATTATGTCTAAATTTCAGCTCACGCCTTTCTGCTGCTGCTTACGCCCGTCTGACAAATCTCGTTTGATGCGGCTTAGGATGATGATGCATTGAGTGTCCCAGTTTCCTCCGGCTTCTTCCACCCAGTCAACCATCCAACCATCCACACAGAGAGAATTCTGACGTTCTGAAATTGAGTATTTGAATTCTCATTTTCAGGATGTACTGATTTTGAGTACAAATTTTGGGAAAAAACTTATATTGAGTACAAATTAAACTCACTTTAAGAAAAAAAACTTGAATTGATCACAAAAATCTTAATTTTAGGAAACAAGTTCTTCAATTTCCAACTTGAGTACAAATATTCTCATAATGAGTATGATATTACTCACAGGAACCTTCTAAAAGGCTGGCCTAGGGAGTAAATGACTCTTGCCATAAAATATTTCATAGCTAATGTCGTCCGGGTCGTGAGTTCAATCCCCATTCCGGTAAACACAAATATTTTTGTTTTTGTTATACTGCTTTTTTTTTTTATTTTTAATTATTTTATTATGGTATAATCAGCCCAATTCCATTTAATGTTTAAAATCCAATTGATTGCAAGCATTACAATTTAAATCTTATACGCGGTTCGGACATTGCTGAATGTGATGCTTGTTTGGCTCAGCCGGTTAGTGCGCGCGTGAACGAACACAAAGGTCTAGGTTCGAGTGACGAAGAAGGCGGCGACTTAAGTCGAACAAAAAGAAAGTTTGTTTTATTTATAACAGTTTATTATTCACATAATTATGAAACAATTAACATATACTGTATGGCCTTTAAAATAATGTGTAAGTAAGAAAGGAAGTTCTCCGGATTGAGAATTTTTTTCTCAATTCAATCATTTTTCAGTACTCAATTTGAGAAAAGGCAATACTCATTTTTAAAATACTATCCAAGTAATTTCCAAAAATGAGTACAGTTTGTACTCATTTTGAGGAAAAATGTACTTAATAAATGTATTTTGTACTCAATTTGAGTAAAAAAAAAATTGACAAATTTGTACTGATAGTTAGTATTTTGTACTCAGAATGAGTATTTGTGTTCATGCTTAATTTTTGAGTACAAAAATACTCAATTTGAGTACAAATTACTTAAATAATTCTCTCTGTGCAGCCATTCATGCGCCATTCCCCGTTCATATTTCTTTCATGCTCGCCCAGCATTCAGACTCAGAGTCAGAGTCAGATTCATATTCAGAATTCAGATTCAGATGGATGCTTAGTGCATTCGGCTTAGCCATTATTCCGGGCCCGCTGACAATCAAAGAGCTAGCCCAGAAAAAGCCAGGCCAAGTGGGTATGGAAAATATGGCTGAGATGAAGATGAAGGGGCTTCTTAATAAATGATTTGCTGCAGAGTCCTTGTTTTGCCGCTTTTGTTTTTTCCTTATGATTATGATTTGGCCGGGACGCTGGGACGAAAGCAAAATGCCAAATAAGCCGCCTGAAAAGGTCGAGTGAGTCGAGATTTGTCGGTTTGCTAACAGAATTTGCATCTGCGTTGGGTTTTGCCATGTAGTTGTTGCCCGGGGGCACCCAATGTATGTACCTACTTATGTACCAAAATACGAAAGGATTATATATTCGGGTGCACATAGGTGGTATGTATTTCTAAGCCCGCATCCGGATTGATTTCGCATCGAACTCCCGCTTGCCTGTTATTTTTCCTTTTTGTTTTTTTTTGGTGGGCCCTGCTAATTAGCAGGTTCTGCTCTGCGAGATTTGTCCGGATTCGCTTTTGGCTGTTGGTTGGGTCCGACAGTGTTAATGACTATGCTAATAATGGCCTTTGTTTGTTGTTATTGCCGATGGATGGCACACCAACTGCAGCTGCCACCAGTTGGTTGCAGGATTACCAATAAAAGCCGGGCAAAGAGCAATGCCGTTTCTATTTATGGAATGCCATTGGCCTCTGCTAATTCACCATGGATTTCGCCGGAATTTTCGGTGATTGGGAAACCTGAACGATTTTTATTATTTTAATTTTAAGGATTGTGCTAATGGCATTTATTGATGACTGACTTCCCAGTGGGAATTGGTTAAAGGAGCTAGCAGCGGTATTTTTAGATTTTTGGTTTCATTTTTAGAATTTTCCTAATAGCATTTATGGTCGAATGGTGTATTAGTATTAGTATCAAATGAAATTTTAGTTATAACTAGAAAATAAGCAATACTGTATTCTTAGCATTCGAATTCAACTAAAGAACATAAGGAAAAAAAGTCAAATCGGATTTTTTAATTTTGAAGCACAATTTATCTGAAATCATAGTTAATTTAGATCCAAACTTAGTTAGGATATCAAATATTTGTGTTGTATAATTTTTTGTCGATCTTTGTTTCATTAAAATTATTTCCTAATTTATTTCTCTATAACTTTACTTTCTGTTTTTCATTATTTTCTACTTGGTTATAAAAGAGTTAATAAGTGGCATCAGATTTCATGTCCAATATCTAATTATAGCCCTAGTAAATTAAAAATTTGTGTTGTGTAATCTATCCCTATCCCTGTTTTCATTAAAATTATTTCCCAATAGTTTCTCTTTAATTTTACAATCTGTTTTTCATTATTTTCTACTTGGTTATAAAAGAGGTAATAAATGGCATCAGATTTCAGTTGTTCGTTTTGTGATTGAAACCCCATAAACTTCCTTTCCTTATTATCCCTTTTCCCCATGCTTTCCCCAGTATTCTCTTTATGAACTAATAGATTTCCTGTGCAACTGAAGCAGCCTCATTTGCTGCAGCTCAGTGTAAGCTGCTTTGCTGCTATCATTTCCTTCTATTTTTTTTTGGTTTTTCGTTTGTAACCCTATTTTGTGCAGTAAATGTTTCTGTCAGTGGGGTTTTCTAGTGCTTGGGGCAGCTGGTGTTGAAGTTTCAGTGGGGAAACCCTCTTTACTTATTGTTCTCCATTAGGTAGAGCTTTGCACCCTTCTTGCTCCTCCTTCTCAACCCTTTATCTGCAACTCAGTGGCTCTCTGTTTGTATTTTAAAATTTTAAACGTTGCAAATGTTTTGCAACATTTCGACGGCTTTACCAGCTGCTGTGTGCTACTAGTATTCCACTTTTTTATATAGGTTGTGCGATTGCAGTTGCTGTTGCTGTAGTTGTTGTCGTTATTTGGCCAACACACGCTCGGAATTCCACTTACACACACTCTCGCACACTCGCAACGCAGTTGGCCACACAATGCGGCTGCTTTTGGCCATTTTTCGCACACATTTTTCAAACTCGAAGGCTTTTCTCGCGCTGCGCTTTTCCGTTTTTGTTTGGCGGTGCCCTTTTTTCCCCCGTTTTCCTTTCCCGCAAAGTATGATGTGCATGTGCCTTTGTGTTGTTGTTGAACAACAATTTGTACACCGCGTTAAACCAGGAAAAGTGGAATAAAATAAAAAACCCAAGAAATTAGTAGATTCGTTTAGGGGTCCAGGGCCTCGGATACACTTGAAGACTAGTTTTTGGAAAAATAAACTTATTGTACCTTTTAAAAATGATTAAAATAAGATTATTTTTAAAATATGATATTTATAAATGTATCCTTAAACTTGGAAAACACTTGAAGACTAGTCTTTAAAAAAATAAAACATATTGTACACGCTAAAAATGTTCAGATTATTTTTAAAATGCGATATTTATAAATATATCTATAAGATTTCGATCATAACAATCAACACTTTATGTCCTATGTCTTTTAGGAAAATCAATTTTTAAAGTACTTTCAAAAAATATGTTTTAATTTAATTTAATTCATATTTTAATAGAGTAATATAGCATAATATAAAACAAGAGAGAACGCTATAGTCGGGTTGGTGTCCCGACTATCTAATACCCGTCACTCAGCTAAAGGGTTGGTGTCCCGACTATCTAATAGACGTAACTCAGCTAAAGGGAGTGCTAGGGAGATGGAGATAAAACTTTAATCAGGCATAAGTTTTAAACGAATGGTCCGATTTAAAAAATTTCTTCTACATTTCGATAGGTATGATAAACACAACAAAACTGCATTCCTACTTTTCCGATATATTAAAATTTTTCAAATCGTATATTAGCTATTGTGGGCGTTAGAGGGGGCGTGGCACCTTTTTGAAATAAACTTGCGCTGCGTAGGAACTCCTAGAATCTGCATGCAAAATGCCAATCCTCTAGCTTTTATAGTTTCCGAGATCTCAGCGTTCATACGGACAGACAGACGGACAGACGGACAGACGGACAGACGGACATGGCTAGATCGACTCGGCTAGTGATCCTGATCAAGAATATATATACTTTATGGGGTCGGAAAAGCTTCCTTCTAGCTGTTACATACTTGCACGAATACAATATACCCTTTTACTCTACGAGTAACGGGTATAAAAATATCTAATATATTGAAAAATACAGTAATATTTCTTCATTTAAATGGAAACTATGGCCTTGGTTTTTTTAGTGCATTTTTAACTCGTAGGCAAAAAATATGTGTAACACCCCTCCCATAGAAAAAAATATATAAATTTTAAGCAACGCAAGCTGTAAAGCCTGGCACTTTGTTTATAGGGGCGTGGCATCCAAAGTTTATCCCGCTTACCGCCTATGAATGCTGCGGGCGCTGCTTCTGCTTCTGCTTGCTACTTGCCCATTTATTATTTCTTTTATTTTTGCATATTTTTTATGTTTATGCGTTGTTCTTGTACGGCACACACGCACGCATGGGTTTCTGCTGATTGCTTTGTTCCGGCGCTTAAGCGTTATATATATGAGCATACAGTTATATGCATATACCATCCCCAGAAATCCCCGTATCACTTTGTAATGCTTTTTACGAGGCATTATGCCAAACAAAAACATTTGTATGCTCAGCATGCAATTTACCATATGTATATTTTTTTGTTTTTAAAGTTTGTTTAAGCTTGTGACGGTTATTTTACTTATCAAATTAGTGCACAGTTTAGCATTCACTATCAAAGTTTGCCTTGTGAAATTGAAAAATGGCAAATAACCCCTTCTCCGGTATACAAAAAGAAATCAAATTACAGCATTACAAAATTACATTTTAATTGCATGTTGGTCGTGTTCCCTGCAATGTTGCCTGTGTTTGAAGTGTGGGAAAACTATGGGGGTTTTTTTGGGAGGCGAAACACCTAACATCTAACATTTTCGCGCATTTAGCTGTCGTCGACGTCCCGTCCCGTCCAGTTGGAAACTTTTTGTTTTGTATACCTTTGACAGAACGGAAAATGAAACGTTTCCAAAAGCCACGACGCTGCCAGGATAAAGGATAAAGTGTGCGTGACATGTCCACGTTCGCCACCCAAAAACCCTTTCTAAATCCTCCCTATATATGCCATACCCCCC
This sequence comes from Drosophila prostipennis, assembly GCA_037075205.1. NCBI lineage: Eukaryota > Metazoa > Arthropoda > Insecta > Diptera > Drosophilidae > Drosophila > Drosophila prostipennis. The sequence continues at coordinate 721,702 of JBAMCJ010000409.1, forward strand.
ATCTATATTCCCCGCTTTTGTGTCCACAGCGCTCTGTTCATTTATGTGACGCCGTTTTTAGTTGCTAAAACTTTTGCTCTAAGCTGCCGTTTTTGTGTAAATTGATGGGGGCTGGTGGAGGAAACGGGGATGAGCGTATAAATAGGGACGTTGGATTAGGTTTCGTAGGGAGAGCTGGGAGTTTTTTGGGTGTTGGTTGGGGGGCGGTAAGGAAATCGAAATGGATGGCATAAAGTCAATTTGTAAAATGGTGCGCCGGTTTGGTTGGTCATCAATGGACTGGAAAGCTCGTGCCGGATATGGACAGAAAGAGATATTAGTTTATCTGCCGGATTGCCGGGACAGATTTATCCATGCCATTTTTCGCCAGTTGAAAAGTGGATATACCGTAGTTCGATTAAAGTGATTGGATATAGGGATTTGGTCGTTGATGAAAAGGGGATTTTATAGATTGGTGTATTATCCGAAGACGATTTATTGCTATTTTTAAGTAATAAACAAGTGACAAAAAATATCAGAAAATTATTAAATATTTAGAAAACGATTTAGTTTGAATTATTGGTTTTAAAAATATTTTCTTATTAATCTAATTATATTTGTATTCAATTTAAATACACTGGAAACATATTTTCAGTTCAGAAAAAAACAGCAGTAAACAAAACATTTTATATTAAATTTTTCTAAACTCTCTTGTCAGGCTTTAAAAGCTTTTAAATCAATGCAATTCACTTAGACCTCCTTTTTTGTCAAAGGGTTTTTCCTTTTTGTGCATATTTCCCCTCTTTGTCCTCTCCACTCGCATGTGTACTCATTACTGTTCGTTAATTGCATATTTGAAATGCCCAAAAGATCACAATCATTTAGCCATACACGTGCCTCAATTACAAATTCCCCAAGGTGCACCTTCGTCCCTTCGTCCTTCTCTTTCCCGCACAATCAACACAATCACAATCACAGGCTACAAACACCCACACATCCCCACATAGATCCCTTGTTGACCCGCTCCTATATATGGCTGCTGGTTCAATTGGTTCGTTCCTTTTTAAAACGCATTGACTCGTTTTAAGTGTAATAGAGTTGCCTGCCAGGCACAGATACAGATACAGGCACACAGATACAGACACAGATACTCACGCACACAGTCGCAGTGTTGGCCCATGCAAATGGTAGAAGTAAAAATCTATAGCAATCATCGAAAAGCCAAAAGCAACTACAGGTCAACTTCTCTAAATCGAACCTTATATGATTCAATAATGGAAAACTTCATATCTATGGGATTTATCTATAATTGTAATTTAATTTATCTAAACTCTATATTCTAGATATTTTTGAAAAATACAATCTCCAAATATAACGTCTTCAGTGAGCTAAAATAATATATAAATCTAAAGTAAACTATAAAAGGGGCCCTATAAAAAACGGCCAGTAGCCTAATTCCCCCAAAACGGATTGGAATAAAAATCTAAAAAAATCGCATTATTTCGTAAAATAATGTATAACAAAAAAGTCGCCAAAAAATGTTAATCTATGACCTTTTTAATTTTGAGAACTAGAAGTTCTTTAATATTAAAAGCTGTTCATGTTCCTAATTACCCGTTTTAAATAAAAAAAAAAATCATTACAAAAATCTGTGGTTTTCCCCAATTCGATTCGATTTAGCCAAGTTGTACTGCCTAACAATAGCGGCCCAAACAAAGCCTGCACCCGAAAATTTACAACAATAAAAAGCGTTTTAACACACACAAAGCGCTTGAACCCTGGTGCAAAACTGCAATGCGACAAGAGCTGAGCTGCAATTGAACAAGGAGTGAAAGGGAAGCAGATATAGGTACTTAAAAGGAGAGAAAGAGAGCGAAGCAGAGAGCGGCCAATATGGACCATGGTCCAAAAGCGTTCGAACTTTGAATCCTTGACAAGTTCAAAAATTCGGACGCTTCATGAGTACAGATAAAGGAGAAAATAGAGGAGAAAGGGGAAAAGGACAGGGCTGATAGATTGTAATCCTTGTGTGCTGCTTTCAATTGGCTCCTGCTTTTTCTCTTCCCCCCGGAAAAGTCCCCTCGAATCTCCCCCAGAGCATCCATACTGTCAATTGGCTTTGTGTGTTCGAGAGAACCAACACGAGAGTGCGAAACTGAGGGGGGTTTCGCTTTGGCTGAAGGGAAAATCGGGGAAAGTTGAGCAGGACAGTAGTGATTCCATGGCTGCGTCTGTCTGTGTTAATTTAGTTTTGTTGTCATCGGGACAGGCTGCCCAAAAACAATTGAAACAATAACGAGACAACAAGGACAGAGCCAAGTTTCCAAGAGACACAGTGAAATTTAACTGAAGCGGTCATTTTAATTACATTAACGAGGGATGAACTTTAGATGACCCTTGCACAGGAAAATCGAATTCGATAAAGTTAACAGAAAATTATCACAATTTAAGTTAAGTTTATAATACTCAATAGCTCAATATTTAAAAAACTTTAAAACTTGTTTCTTTATAAATAAAATATGTATTACATTTATTCTTTACAGATTGAAGAGGATTGGAGCCACTATTTTAAATAAAGTAAGTTGCATTTTTACTTTTAACATAGTTTTATATAATTCTAAGTATTATTACTATTAAGGAGTTGATATGATACAATAATAAATATAATTAATTAATTTAATATTTAACTAATCCCGTAGCTCTCGATAAAATCCATGTAATACCCATTTAAAACCCTTTAAACTTGTTGCATGTCTAGTGTTGATCTGCTTACACATTTCTTCCACTGTACATCTTATTTTATCAAACGAAAGCTTTCAATGTAATTTGCTTTTAACCCCCAAAAGTCGACAGCCTTGTAAGCCGCAAAATGCGTTTTTTGTTGGCATTTAGCATTTGATTAATTGCCAGACAGCTCGGAATAATGATAATGTCTCGGCCTCTGTCCCTGTGTCCCTGTCCCTTTGCCCGGTCTGGCAACCCCGAGCGGATCTGAGGAGACCCTTTAACTTTAACCTGCCCTCAAGGCGTTTTGGGGGTTGAATTCTAAGAGATTTTGTGCATACGAATGGGGGGAGGGGGGCTTAGGTAGGCGTCGGCTATTTCGTTAACAATAAATAACGCTTGAGACAGGCCCGAGGGTTTTTGTTTTCCCTTATAGCCAAAGCGAAACCCCTCGAGTGCCTCCTCCGACATCGAGGAGGATGAGGATGAGAATGAGTTGGAGCTCCTTTGATCTGGTGCCAAGCGAAGGCGAAGGAAAACGTGCGAAAACGCTTTAGCTCGGCTACGGAAAAGAGCCGGATTGATGTGGCGTCTAGTGGCGTCTACCTTGTTTGCTTTTCATAATGAATGCGGCTTGAGTCAAAAGGAAAAATAAGCCAACGGGGGAGTGGAATTCAGCTCGGTTCAGGAACTCTTTGGGGGCGACTGGCAAAAACAGGATACACACATCACGGCGTATCCTGTGCTGTCCTGGCAAGTTTATTGATCAAATATCGCATGTCACTATCCAAAGGCACACACACTCGCCTTCGCATTCGAAGGATAAAAACCACAGGGGAGGCAATGAGATACGATGGAGTTGAGTTGAGTTTAGTTGAGTTGGTTGTTGGCTACGAAGAGAAGCCATTATCCCCGCCACTGCCGCTGCTCAACCATAAATGCCAACTAAAAATGTCATTTAAATTGTCGTTATGTCCTGTTTACTGTTCTCTGTCATTTGGCCAACTACCCCAACGCCCCTTTTTTCTTTCCCCGCAAAACCATCCTGTATCAGCGTTTTGTTTTCTACGCTTCGGCCATCATCATCATCATCAACGTCAGAGGCAAAAACTTCCTGTTTTTTACGGTGGCCGCGCTAACCGCAGGCACCAACTGAAAAACGAGAGCATTAAAAACGACAAAAATAAATTGGCGTAAATTATATATACGTACTTACGTAAACAGAAAAAAAAACAAGTAACGAAAATAAATGTGGCCCAAATATTTTCAGTGGCAAATCAAAAATTTGTAAAGACACCAGCGGGGGATGATTTGACCCCCCGAAAGAGGGGTGTGCCTGAAATAATAATCCACGGAGGTCGCACAGTGGTGAGGTGGCCAAAGAAGTTGTGCAAATTTAATTTGCGTAAACTTATAATTAATGCGGCAATATTAAGGGATAAGCTGGGTAATGGAATCCGGCTGATGAATACATTTATTTTCATTAAATCGAGTTCACACTGAAACCAGGCCATTAAAATGGTTGTTGGTAAGGTTGTGAAGAGTAAATAAAGCTGAAAAGGGAGTTTTATATGAAATTTTGGTTGAAATTAAAATTTATTAGATTTTCTACTTGTTTATTAGTTAGGCTCTGCAATTATTTAGCTGGATTTTGGTTTAAATTGAAATTTATTTTATTTTATACTTGTTTATTAGTTGAAATTAAAATTTATTATATTTTATACTTGTTTATTATTTGAAATTAAAATGTATTAATATTTTATACTTGTTTATTAGTTGAAATTTAAATTTATTATATTTTATACTTGTTTATTAGTTAGGCTCTGCAAATATTTAGTTGGATTTTGGTTGAAATTAAACTTTATTATATTTTATACTTGTTTATTAGTGAGGCTTAGCTAATATTTAGTTTGATTTTGGTTGAAGTTAAAATTTATTATATTTTATACTTGTTTATTAGTTAGGCTTTACAATTATAAAATAATAAATATGGAATTAGTTTCCTAGTTAGCCAATGAATAAAATATTTTGTTGTAGGTACTAAAAAATGTTATTTTTTTATTTTATTTTTATAACATTGAAGTAATAACCGTACATATGTTAGTATATGAATTATTAAGTTTGTGTTACATCAATTTCCATTAGGACACTTTATATATTCCTTATTCATAAATCATTTCTTAAATGAAGACGGATTTTAAACGGATTTACAAACCACTGTTCATGCCAGTGGAGTCACCCCCAACTGGGGCATCTAAAAATGCATTAAAAAAGTTTTATTGTTGCTTTTTTGTCCGCCCAGGCGTGCGTCGGCCATATTTGTTTGGCTTCCGTTTCCGCCGCAGAAGTCGTCCTCTTCCTCGTCCTCGTCATCTTCCTTTTTTCTCTCTCCTCCGCCGACGACAACAACGGAGGAAGTTGGCACATTAAAAAGTCCTTTTGGATCCGTTGCTTTCCGCTGCTCTGGAATATCCTGGGGGCGGTAGTTTTAAGAAGCGAGGGGGAGTGGCAGCCCGAGAGGCCGGCGAGTGTATAAACAACAACATCATCATCCGGCGGAGCGTCCTTTGTGGTCTTCAGCTGTTGCAAGGTGTTAAGAGCCAACATGCCGCCCCACAATGACCCTCATTAACTTAATGGTCAGCTCTCTCTGAGTTTGCCTTCCTTAGCATTCTGTTTGTGTTTGAGCGAAATTCATTTAAAAAATTATTAATTTTCTGCTCGCGGAAAATGATTATTTTAATGGCCCTTTTTTGCCTTTGTCGTCGGTTCGTTCTTCGTTGGGCCCAATTAGAAAATCAATACGCTGCACTTTGACACAAGTTAATTCAATTTGTCGCTGGCAGCCAAATGTAATTAATGGTTTCGTTTGGTTCGGTTTGGTTTGCTTTTCGGCAGCAGCTGGCTGCCTAATGAGTTGAAATGTCCCATAAAAAGCTTGGGAAAACTTTTTTCTGTCCTGCATTTATGGGGGGCAATAACTGACAGATTGCGTTGCCTGCCGCTTGATTTATTTTAACTGACATTTAAATGTTTTTTGATACGAGTTTAATTTTTATGTTTGTTTGACTGCCACCAGCGGTATAATTAATTTGTTTAAATGTTATAATTATTTTGTTTATGGAAAGAGACCAATTTCGTAAAGTTTGCCAATTTAATGTAACAGAGGAAATTAATTTTCTCAACTGGTTCAGAATATTTTTCAGAATATTTAGGAAAAATAAAAGATATTAAAAAATGGTTTCATAATTTTGTTTATTAATGTATATATTTTTTTTGTAATGTATAAACGAAATCAGAAATCACAAACGTAGAATAATTGAATTATTATTTAATTAAATCACGTAGTCAAATCGAATCCATTGCATAATTGCTGAACGACACATCAATCAAGAGTGGAAATCTGCTGTTAAGACCACTTGATGTTTATCAACATGGCCATTAACTCGCTGATCCTAATAAGCCTTGTTATGTGTCATTGTGCCCACTTCAGACTGATTGTTATGTTGATTACCACTACCATCACGAAGATCTCAGTCCGGGGCAACACTGCGAATGTGTAATGTGGCTAATACCACAGCACCGCAACACAGACACACAGCTTACAGCTCAAAAAGAACGAAGCCAACGAAACTAGCCGACATTTGGTGTGCTTTTTATGGGGTCAGGACAACAACAAAAAATGGCACAACATCTCTAATATGAGAGTTTTATTTTATTACATTTTATTACACATAAGTTGGCAACAAAATGCGTTAGCACACACACGGAGTAGCCCACAAGGATTCACACTGATAGACAGTTTCCATTGAAGCGGAGTTGGCAGTTTAGAGCACGTAGAACGTATCTCCGTTTCCGCAGATAAACGCGCTCGTATCTGTGTGAATAGGCTGTGGATAGCTGTGTGGGTGTGGTTGAGTTTCCTTTTAACAAAATGTTTTGATTTCCATGGGAAGACAGGACGCTGCTAGTCAGCTCCAACTAATCTGTTATCCCTGAGCTGAGTTTCTTTTCCTTTTTTTTTAGGTCCTCTGGTGTGTGTGTGTTGGTTTTTGCTTTTTCAATTCATTTTATTTATCGGAGCATGAAAGACGCCCTCACACATATACACACACATTCCGGATTCAGATACAAATACAAATAGAAATCAGCAGATAATAAAAGAGCACAAAAAGCGGACAACCAAATCAAAATGAGAAATCGCCACCTCATACCATTTTCTAGTGCGAAATACGAGAATATCTGAAAAGCAACATTAGTAACACAAAGTGGGGTACATACATATATTTATCTGCGACTAACGAAATTGGAAAGTTCTGCACTGAAAGAAAAATAGATTATGGCATTCGTTGTAGATCCACCAATATTTTTCGTAAAATTATAAAGATCAGAATATATATGTTTTTATTTTTCAAAATATTTTTCTTAAAAAAGATAATCAAGTAATTACAACTTTTCTTTCTCTGTAGCTGTTTAGAATATATTTATTTTTATTTTACATAATATTTTTCTTAAAATCATAACTTTTCTTTCTCTGTAGCTGTTCAAGATAGTGAAGATATACTGTTCGAAATTTCTGTGTATAGCAAACAGACTTTTAATCAACAAAATACTCGGAATACTCAGAGCAGCTGCACACACACACACATTCTTGGGTTTATCTTTGAAATCGAAGCCGGCTTTCCTTCTCTCATTTGGCCTAATTGATATTCATTTTATGCATGGCTCTCGGCTCTCAGCCTGCCTGGCCGGTTTCTGTTTACGAAATATGGTTGCATTTCGGCCAGCACGGCCGGCGCCTCCTTATATCCTCATCAATTTTCCCCAGACTAATTGCGATTGTGTTGGAGATTCGAGATGGAAATGTGGAGATGATGGGGGCTGTGCTCCTTCTAGGGGTCTTTTACTTTTGTCGTAGCATACTTTTCAGCGCCAGACTAATTAGTCAGTGTAGATGAGGTTGTTGGGTCGGCAAATTGAGTTGGAAATTCAATTTGGCAAATCACAAAACGAAGGACCGCCCAAAAAGGAAGTAGGAAAACGTAGACCGAAGCAATAGGAATGGCATACAAAAATTTGTCGGCGGCGGAAAAAAGCTCAAATAAAACAAAGCAACAGATAACAACAATCAACTTGTTATAGAGGCAACACAGAAAAAAATGTTAATTACCTTAAAGTAAAATAAATAAATTTTGAATATAAAAATAAAATTATAATAAGCAACTCAAACAAAAATTAAGTCAAGAAGGTAAAAATTCAATTTTTAGGTAATAATGTAAAATAAATAAATGTGAAATACTAAAATAAAAAATTAAACGTTTTTTTTATTATACTATTAAAAAGCAACACAGAAAAAATCAATAAAAGTAAATTAGAATAAAGTTAAATAAATAATATTGGAATGCCAAAATAAAATTATAATAATCAGCTGGAATAAAAATTAAGTCAAGAAGGTAAAAAATAAATTTTTGAGTAATAAATGTGAAATACTAAAATAAAATAATGAAAAGCAACTCAGAAAAAAATGAAAAAATATCTTTCTGGCTTATGAAAGCTTTTTTCTGAACATTTGGTTCCAGTTATTTTAGTTTCGACTTGATATTACCTGCAAACATTTGTGTTGCACCTTGAATTCGTTCAATAGCTATCTAAAATACCCAATTAGGGACAAATTGTCCTGATATTTCTTCTCTGTGCGGCTCAAAGTCCCAGCGAGTGTTGACGACAACAAAATGAAGTTCGCCAGGCAGGCTCCCGGGGAAAAAAGGAGTTGGGGAGTCAGGACTTTAAGGACACCAATGAGAGCCACGTTAGAAATGACAACAAGGATGCAGCTGCAATGCCTTCCCACGGCCATTGTTGCTTGCTATTATCCTGCCACTGGCAATAAAAACCACCGCCGTCGTCGTCGTCGTTGCCATTTTATTTTCCTTCCTTCTTTTTTTTAGTTCTAGTTCTCTGTGCTGTGTGTTGCCTAGGATTTTTGCAACTTTCATGCCAGGAATTTCTCGGTCAGTGACATGGCCCAAACGACAGCAACGAAACGCGGCTTTTGTTGCATGTTGCAAGTTGATTTCTTTTCTCTCTGATTTTTTTTTCAACGTTTCGATGTTGTCGTCGCCGTTGTTGTATTCAGCTGTGTTGTGGCCTGTGGCGTTCGTTGTGACAAAAAAATCTGTTTTTGGTTGACTGCCTAACATTGCTAAATGTGCATAGGCAACGACAGCGGCGGCAACCTCAACGAAAATATAAAAAAACTGAAAGCTGACTTGCCCTGTTGCTGGTGTGTGGGCCTGCATTAAAAAACAAAAATTCTAGAAATATAAGTGCAACAATGCCGAAGATGTGAGGGAAGTTCTCTGCTTATAATGAGCAAGGCAAAAGGAACAGGGTGAAACAAATATTATATTAAAGCCTGTCATTTTAAAACGAAAGCATTTAATTAAAGTCATTGCAATTTATTTCAATCAAATTAATTACAATGTTCATTAAAATCAATCAAATCAGTTCTTTTAATTCACACAACAAAAGACAGCCGAGTCAATTGTGTAATAATTGAATCACAACAAACAAACTCAACAGAAACATTGATAAAAACAATATTAAAGATTTTTAGCATTTAATATGTAAAGTGTTATTATTCAAAATGTATTGAAGTGCTTCCACTTGAACTAAACTCTAAATATTTGTTTAATTAACTGCGAGTAAAAACTAAATAATAGAATATTAAATACATTTGCAAAACAATTAAAGCACTTACAATAAATTCTGCCAAAACAATTACAAAACAATTTCCACAAATATCTGTCAATAAAATGGTAATAAAAACCCCACCAGCAATATTCCCCCTCCCATCGACCGCTATTAAAATTTCAACTTCCTATCGGCAAAGTCAAATTTACTTTTCATTTCCAAAGAAAACTTTTCCACTCGAAGAACTTAATTTTGCCTTCGCTTTTCCCGCAATTACATTGCTCCACTGTGCATCGACATTTATGCGAAAAGCTGACGTTCATCCCACAGCAGCAGTAGGAGCACCAGCAGCATATAAAAAGCTAAAAAAGCGAAGAAAAAACTTTGCATAGCATATTTACACATGGCCTTTGGCATTGTTTTCACAGGCGGCGCGATATCAACATGCAAGTTGGCCGGCTTTTTGGCATCCTAAAATAGTTGGCGGCCGTCTGTTGTGGTTAGAGCATATTCAACTTGTTCTACTATTTTTATACCCATTTTGTGGGCTCCCTCCTTTTCCTGCCTTGTCCTGCCTTTTTCGCCTTTTTGGCCATGTCGAACGCAAACAACCAAATTGCTGAAAAGTGGCTAACCCCATGGAAAAATATTTTTGTTAGCCAAGTTTCCCTAAGTTTGACAACGACGTAGAATGTCAAACTGGCTTGACTTTGTTTCCATTTATTGAACATTTTATTGTTATTTGCGACTGCGATTGGCTTTGGGTTTTCCTCTCATTTTCCACGACTTCTACTGCTTCACGAAAAGTGTCAAACTGAAAAGTGACACTTGCAGCTGAAAGGAAGGAGTTTTTGCAAGCGGAATCGTACAGAACTTTATCAAAATGCAATTGATTTCGAAGCGGTGGCGTAACTTTCATTGACCCAAATTGGCGTAAATAACTTTTTACTGGCTTGCAGAAATACAATTTCATAAATTTCATTAGAAAATCTGCTCCTCCCCTTAAAAGTTTGCTGAACCCGAAACTTTTCAGCACTTGACAAAAAAATAAATATCAGTTTTTTCCGATATCTTTCTCTTTGAAACGAACTTTTTTTATAAAATAGAGATGAGCAAGCGATCGGTTATTATTTCCATTCACAATCGCTTGACTAACAAAAAATATACAATTATATTTTTAACCTCATATATTTTTACAAAAAGCATAAGAAATCTGGAAACTTGGGAAAGTTTGCTTTGTGACACATCAAAAATCCCTTCGTATTTTTATCAATATTATCCCTCAGTTTAAAAAACTTTTGTTATAAAATGAAATTTCTGACTTGTTTACTTAACTTTGGCCGTCTGTTTAATTTGCTGACCGTCGTCGTGTGTGTTCGGTTCTTTTTTTTTGGTATCGATAGCCTTTGGCCAGTTTACTGGCCGAAATCTCAGTCGAGTTCGGGGACTCAGTTCCGTTGGCAATTCGCAAACATTTTCCGGTCAATTTGTTGGAAGTTCTCCGGCTTCGATTAACTTTTACCAGTGGGAGTTGCAGGCAAAAGTTTCGATTCCTATCCTCTCGTAGAGCTGCAAAATTTGAAAGTTTGTTTGTCGGGTAGGTGTCTAAACTGTCGGGGCAGTAAGTTACTGGGTCTTATCTCCGTCCCAACTTGCTGTATTTATATATATGTACATAAGTATAAAGCATAACCCACATTTACTCCCACACAAACTTGAACTTCTCGTTTCGCTGGCGCTTCTGCTTTATTAAGTCATAAAAATCTGTCAGCTGCAGCTATAATTTTGTACCAACCTGAGTGTTGTCAGCTCATTCGACAGCTCGTAAAATACAAAGAAAATAAAAACATTCCTCTGGTATGTTTATTTGAATTTTTTCACATAAAATCCGTGCACGCTTGTCATTTATAATTTGTACATCTGCGCGGGAGTAAAATGTTTAAAATGTTTTAAATTTAATCATTTTGCTAATTTGTTGAAATCTCGTTGACGCGCTCGCTCGTTATCGTTTAAAAACGCTGCGCAAGTGGAATTCTTGTCATTTCTGTTGAATATTGTAAAATATTGCTTTTGCTGGGAAAAATTCTACTCGCCCTTTGGCCTCTCTTCCCTAGTTTGCTTATCATTTCGGAAACATTTCACAGTCTAAAGCTTAAATTCAATAACAAATGGGACGATTTTTTATTTGTCGCCAACAACAGCGACTTTCAACGATTTATTTATGACATAAAATTATTACCAGCCAGGCAGAAACACCCCCATTCCCCCGCAGCAGCAGCACAACAGCTATCATAATTTTTGCCCTGTCAAAGTTTGCAACAATTTTTCACGATTTTGATGACAAAAAACGAGCAGAGACGACGGAGGAGGAGAAGCAGAGAAAAATGCGTTTCAATATTGCATTCGCTTTCCCTTGGGAGAAAAACGTGAATTATAGGGGGTAATTCAGTGGGAGGTTGTTATAAAATACATATATATAATGCAGCTGCTGCCCGTAATTTTGTTTGTTGCTCTTGCAAATTTTGCATGCCTGCTTAATTATGGGGGCCGATTTCAGGCATTAGATGATATTATTTATTATTACTGTTCTGCATTAAAACTGCGCGGGCAAAGCAAACTATCATTGAAAATTAATTTTTGCTTTTATTTGTTTTTTCTTTTTTGCAATATAATTGTTGCACTTTAATGAAGCCATCGTTGCGGGTCGTGAAAAGAGGCAGAAATGTAGTAAATCAACCATAATTCAGTTTAATTTATTTCCACAGATAAAAATGCAGAGAAATTGCAACAAATTTCGTTTATTGTTTGTTTGAAATAAATAGTTCGATTCTAAATTGTTTAGATACAACGGAAAATTGTGTTTTATAACTTTGGGAAAAATAGTTATTGTGACAATTGGTGCAATATTATTCAACTTAAGTTTAAACAATTATTTGTGTAAGGTTTCTGAAAAAAGTTGCTCATCCCAAGCTAGAAGCCTATCTCATTGGGTTTCGAGCCTTTCTCCGCGCTTCTCAAATATTTGCCTGAGTACTTTTGCATGGCATATTCTTCACCCTACTTTCTACCAACTACAGCCGATGGCTAAAATAACAACAAAGACTTGAAATTGTTTAGTGCCTGTGCGAAAGCTTGCGGAAGTGGAGGGGAGTTTGGGAAAACTTTTCACCAAGACTGAAAAGCGGGAAAATGTTGCACTGGTGACGTTTGCCCCTCGGGTTCTCTGAGTCACTGCTGCGGTCCCCGTCAAATATGCAGAGTGGTCGTCTAGTGAACAACATCATAATGGCAGAAATCTCTGGGCACATTAACATAATCGGGCAACGGGCCCAGGAATGGTGATGGGATGGTTCTACTGATGCCGTTCTGATGCCTGGATGCCAGTGGCAGTGGCAGCTGAACAACATCATTTTCATTTGCACCGAGAATTTTCCGTCCCATCTTCCCCCCGCTTTCCACTCGAGGCAACGAAAACAAAAACAACAGCGCCGGACGACTGGGTTCGCGATTGTTTGGCGTTGGCGGAATAAACAACGCGACGTGTCCAGTGCAGGCAAAATGAACGAGAGGGAGTGGCATTCAAGGGGGGTTGGGTAATGGGGGATCTGGGTCTAACAAACGACAGTGTACGACAGTTTGAAACCCGCAAAGTTTTCGCTTACCATGCACTGCTCCCTTTCGATCTGACCTCTGGACACTGATGAAAAATGGTAGCTTGAACAGAAAGGTACTTATTATTTTTAATAAAAAAGTAAGAGACAATTCCTAATTAACCAAAATATGTAAGAATCTTAGGGAATGTGTTTGATTTAGTTTTTAATTTAAATTGAAAGTTATAAGTAAATCAGAAATTTGGAAAAGTGGTACATGTACCTTCCATTGGTTAGAAATTTCTTTAAGATATTCAAAGAAAGCTAATGCAGGGCAATAAAAAGTAAATTATTTAAATATTTTTTTTAATATTTTTAAATATTTTAAGTCATTATAAAATATTTAAATATTTTTAAAATCATTATAAATTAACTCCTTTTGAAGATTTAAAATTATTAAATTTATTTTTAAGTAGTTGCACAAAAAATTGATGCAGGCTTAAAATAAATGCTTAATCACTATGTACCTTCCATTTGTTAGAAATTTTATTAAAATATGCAAAGAAAGCTAATGCAGAGCAATAAAAAGTAAAATATTTAAATCTATTTTCTTAATATTATAAAATATTTTAAGCCATTTTAAATTATTTAAATATTTTTAAAATCATTATAATTGAATCCTTTTGAAGATTTAAAATTATAATATTTATTTTTAAGTATTTGTTGCTCAAAAAATTGATTCATGCTTAAAATTAATCCTTAATCACTTTTGAAAGGTCCATGACTTTAAATCTATTTTTTTTCTCTCAGTGCTCTTTCCATCTCCCTTTCGCCTGCTCCCGTTGTGCACGCGCATAAATCAAAACAATAAAGTTCAAGCGAAACAATGACGACGACGATGATTATGATTATGACGATGATGACTCCACGATGACGACAACATCGTTGACGTTTGGACAATGTTGACGTTGCTCCGGTGCCCCATTGTTTGGCGACCCACTGCTGGCCCAGCTCCTCGACTTGCCCCTCATCCATTCCTTATTCCCCATTCCTCATTTCGCATCTCCAGGTCCCTGTCCACGCTATTGATGCGCTGCGACAAATTATGTCATTGAACTGCACTCTCGCCCTGGTTTTCTGTTGGTCGGTCGGTGGGTCGCCGCTTCTCGTGTCAAGCTAGAAATGAAAAATTACACTGCCAAATGCCGAAATTCCCGACTATGATGATGATGTACGCTCGCCGGGCATGCCTATGAATAATATTTATTTGATGCAATTTTTCCAAGCCTGTATATTTGTCTAGTTGATTTTTGATTCGCCAGCAGCAGCGGCAGCGCAGCGGCGAAACTAGGACAAACAGTTGAGTTTGCTTTTGTGTATATAACCCGAAGAGCTGTTTATATTGGAGAAAAGATAAATTGCGAATCCATAAACATTGATTTTGCAGCAGATGCAGATACTTTGCAAATTTATTAGGGCAATGTAAGAACCCGTTTTAGACAAGGCCTTACAATTAGCCTCAAGTAAACGCCGCATGGCCCGGGCCAATGGGCATTTAAGTGACCTGTGATCCAATTCCACAGTTGACATTAATTCAACAATTATTAATGGCCATTAAGCAAACCGAAGCAACAACTCAGCAGCAATCCAATGAGAGACAATGTCTAATGGATAAAATATTTTTATGACGCTCCATTCCATAGACGAGACATGCCCCGTAAACTGGGCCATTATTTATTGCTTTTACATGAGGCAGGGCCAAAAAGGCCGCCGTGGCAATAACTCGCTGACGGAGAGCGAATGGATGGAAAAGTGGAAAAGCGGGGTGGTTCCAAGTGATAAAGCTTTTTGATGGGCCACCACAAAGAGTAAAGGGGCGGACAGCCAGGACCTCCTCCGTGGCATATCCCCATTGGCCTCCGTCGTCGTCGTCGTGTGACGGACACTCTGCGGATGACCCGAGCTTTTGTATATTAATGAACATTTCTCTCCGCCAGACGCCTCGATCCGTTTCGCCTCCAGACCTCCAAAGGCCTCTCCGTCGATTATGCGGCAAACCACTTAACCGTGTCCTGGATACACCGCTCAATCCTCCGACTCCTTCGTCTCCCTCGTCCTTCCTTTCCACTCGGTTGATGTTCATTATGATAATAAGTGTGTGCTGGGTCCCGGTCATCGAGGGGTTAACGTTGCGTGCTTAAATGTCGCCAATTGCGTGTATCTCAGTTCTCAACCGATATGGGTTTTCTATAAATATATAACACCGTATATGTATGCACTTGAAAAGAAATCAAAGTGATTGTATTTAAGTTATATCGAATCATTATAAAATATTAAATGTTTGCTTCCTTCTAAGTTCCTAAAATTTTAAAGAAACTTGTATCTTGTAATCAGATTTCTCAGTTCCTTTTTAATTACCAAAAAATGTTTAATAATTATAAATGTTATAAATACATTCGTTTTCTATTGTTGATTATATAAATCTAAAACTTATCTCTTTCAACTTGATTACATTTTTGATCCATTTAAAATTTGGCTTTTAAATCTTTAAATTTAAAAAAAAATCATCAGAATTCTCATAGTTTCCTTTTAAACTACAAGAAAAACTCAGTAATTATAATTATTAGAAATTGATACATTTATTTATTTCTTATAAATAATATTTCTTCAATTTTTCTACCTCCCATTAATTGTTTGCTTCCTTTTAACCCTTAAACTTCTAAATCAGAATTCCAATACTTTCCTTTTCAATTACCAAAGAAATATTGTAATTATTAGAAATACATAGGTACATTTTCCAAGCTCTAGCTCGCTTGTAGTAGTTTCATATGATACTTTCGACCTATATATGATTTTTCCATAGTGCACACATATATTAATTTTATGTGTGGCCACACAGCCGACCTCTGCATATGCACACGTCTGTGGGTTTGTGTGTGTTTGCTCCTCATAATTATGCAGCTGGCTTAATTATAAAACGTTACTCTGCAGTTAACCTGGGGAATTAATTTATACAACCAACAACAAGGCGGCAACAACAACGATGATACCAATGAGATGAGGTTGTAGGCAGGAGGCTGTGGCAGGGGAATCCCCCATTTACAGGGGGACGTTCAATCACAACAACGCCAGTTTCAGTTTCAGTTCCACAGTTTATAGCGTGAGGGTGGCGAGTACGGCTTTCCATTATTACATTGAGTCCGGGTTCATTAACTAATTTTAGCGCACACAAATAGCATAATAAATTGATGAGAAAAGTGGACGTGAGAGAGGAAGAGGAGGGGAGGAGAATTTGCATTTGTGTGTGTTACCATAATGGCCGAAATTGGGCTTATATTTGCATGGGTTTGTTTAGGCCCAGGACAATGTTGGTTTCCAGGGGGTAAATATAATGCCGGCACTAAAGCTTTAAGACTAAAAACTATTAAGCCAGTGAATGGTGATGAGCCAGCGATTTCCTTAACCATAATGACTTGATTAAAGAGAACCTCATTTGCTTTTTGTCCCCACCAGATAATTGATACTGCAATTATTCCTAATGGTTAAACAAAGCCATTAACTGATTGGGATTTATCGGAGTCACCGCTCGTTATTTCTTTATCCATAGGGGTATTTTTTTCCCCCTATTTCTGTCAGTGCAATAGGCACATGCCCATTAATTGAATTAACTTGGTGCTGTCGACATAGCTCAAGGTCTTTCCCGAGCTACACGCCCTGCATTCCCGTGGCATTGGAATTGGAATCACTTCTAAAGCTTAATTTGCTTCCATCCGCCGCTTATCGCGTTCCAATTGATTGCACACTTCAGTAAATATGTAAATAATTATGAAAATGAATTATAAATAGGAATAGGCACTGTAGGAAAATGTATAGTTGAAAACAAAGGAATAAAAAGTAAAAAAGAAATAAAATTAATAAATAATACATTTTAATTATAATACAAAAGAAATAACTACATACATTTTAATTATAATACAAAATAAATAACTTCTGTTGTATTATAATAAAAATGTATTATTTTTATATTATTTATATTTAAACTAGACTTCAATTATCCAAATACAGAGAGAATTAACAATGTAATGTTCTTTCCAATTTTATATGTGGATTTGTTAAGTCGAGTAAAATTGTAAGTACTAAGTTATTATTATTTAATTAAATAAATATAAAACAACATTTTCAAAATTTGATAACCTTTTTTAATATACTTCTACATTTTTTTCTCTCCGAATTTTCTACAATTATTATGAAACCCAGATTTTTTTCAGTACTCAATGGCACAATATTTGTAGATGATAGAAGAATAAGAGAGAACTGAATTGAGCTTGACTTTGTTGACTCAAATCTCCAGCGGCGCACAAATTGGGCCAGCAATTCGTTTTCTTTTAATGGACGCCCACGTGGCTGGACTCCGGTTTTCTACCCTCAATTCGCCCCTCGCCCTCACGAATCGTCGTCGTTTCATTTCCCTCTTGTGAAACCATTGAGTCACAGGGTTATTGTCAATGTCTGCAACTGATTTTGACTCTTGGACTCTTCGGCAGGGAAACCGAAACGAAACCAAACCAAACCGATCCAAACTCTTCCACATGGCATTTCGACCGCAAAGCCAGAAATCCATTCTGTGGCCTGTGAAACACCTCACCCCTGGGATCCCCGGACACCCCGATAGATCCACCAAATGTTGCAAGTGCAACCAACAATTTGGATAAGATTTCGGCGTGGGTTTTGGCCCACGCATTTTGCCTCTTGCTTTGAGCCACACTGAGTGACAGTAAATCCTCAAATTGCAGACAACCGAGCCTGTTTTCAGGGGTTTTACCGAAGAGGGGACGGCGGCGAAAATTGGTAGTGCAAGTCATAAGCGATGAAGCTGCGTTGGTGTTGGCTTTCCTTGTTGTTTCGTTGTTTTCCCTCGGCTTTTCGTTTCGGTTCTTTGTGTAATTGACCGGGCGTGTAACTGGTTTTGACTTGTTATTGGTGGCGTTTACCATTGTAACAGCCTCCGCGAAAGTTTCTTGCGAGATTCAGCAGAATTCAGAATGTTACTTTCATATCTGACGAATATGTGGAAAATGACAATGGTAAAAACAGTTCGTTACATTTGGCGCCCAACGTGGGGCGAATGACTTGGATAAAATGCCTAAAGTTACTTTTTTAGGATACCTAAAGTTACTTAAATTTAAAAATTGCTTAGTAAAAACATAAGTAACCTTAGGCAATAAAATAATTGAATTTAAATGCAATTTGTTTCGTCCAAGACTAAATTAAAATGTCTCAACATTTTCTTTAAATTCCTATCTTGCCATTTAAATTTTCTTATTTTTATGTGCTGAATATAGACATAGCCCTTAGCGATGACTGAGATCTTTATTAAACAAAAATTCTTATAATAAGAAAGACTGCACGCAGCTATTTTAAAGTTTATTTTTAATTAGGTCTTCAGAGGCCAAGAAATAAATGTATATGTATAATATATATTTTATCTTGAGTTATTTCGACTAAATGATGTGGGAATAATTTATATGCAATACACATATCGAGACTGCAGGCAGCGCCCGAAATAGAAAATCTCGTATTCCCCCTGCGATTTTCCACTCACAACCCTCATTAGTAGGAGACTCGAGACTCGCAGGGCAGACAGTTTTTCAATTGTGCAAATTGCTCACCAGAGCCACAGCCTCAAGTGTTGAGCACTTGAAAACCCTCGGATCGGAATTGGAATACAGCCCTCCCCCCCTTCACAACGCCTCTGCCACTAAACTCCCCCTCCGTTTAGCGAATTGAAATAAAAATCAAAGTGATGTAAAATACATTCAAACACTTTGGACTGGCATTTTATTGGTGCCTGAGTATTTTTAGACAAAACTAGGTCAGTCAGTCTGACAGGCCACCTGCTTTTGGCCCACTCCTGTCCCCCTTTTTGGCCCAAATCAGCGCAGTAAATCTACAAATGAACATATTGCAAGTGTCTCCTTCAACAACTTTGCTCTTCTTTCCTTGAAATTCGAGACTTCGATTTGTGGCTGCCCCAAAAAATTCAAATAAATTGTCACTTGATACAAAACTTCTCCGTTTCTCCCTCTATATAAAGTGCATTTAAATGTTTTGCCAATTAACCAGTAAGAAATATTTGTACATATATGTGGAAAAGAAGTGAATGTTTTATGATTTTCTATGCCCACTTGAGAGTTTTCCCGTCTGAAAATGGAAATTGTCAGCCTGCGGATGAAAAGAGACGAGAGAGAGAAAAGCTTGAGGTCAAAAGTGAAGGAAAAACAAATATAAAAACCATTAGGCAAATGTACATGGATAATTGACAGAAAAAAGGAAAACCAGCAAGCTGCACAATTAAGGGGAAAAGTTGAGGGGGGAAAATGCTGGAAGGAACAGAAACACTTAGGAGACACTTCGGTGACACTTGACATTCGTGGAGCGAGTACTGTGGGAATAAAGGAAATTAAGTTATAAACAAAGGAAGAAATTAATCCGGAAACTATGGGAAAAAATCCAGAACTTCAAGTATAGCTTTTTACTACATTTCTACCAAGGCAGAATAATTGCAAGCTGAATTGCATTTTATAACTTACATAAAATGGTTGTAGAAAATCAAATTACAATTTTCTTGAAATAAATGAAATTTTCATTTAAGCCCGCTCACTAAATTACAAAAGGCACTTCATAAGCTTCAAATCACTCCCAGTCAGGCTATTAATCTGTTAACTTAAACAAAAACCAGAAATCTAAGAACAAACCTCAAATATACAGAATGTGTCAATTTAATTGTCTTGCCTAACTGATTTATGGCAACATTAATAATGAAGAGACTCACACAGAACATTGAAAGAACATTAGAAGCTGGAAATTCCGAGACACAAAGACGGACAGAAATCCGAAAGGCGCTAAAGTGTGAAAAACTCATTAAGATACAAATTTGTTTATAGGTAGGTGTATATATACAACACACATTCTCTTTTATTTCATTATCTTTTTTTTTTGGGAGTGCGGGGGAGTTTTAAACTCTATGCCCACGCATCTGGCGTGGAAAAAAGGGGAGAAATCTCTATGGAAAAGGCAATCAGGCATGGCGTCATGTAATGGAAACGCAAAAGTCACATTCATCAGTCAAAATATAATAACCAGACAGAAACAGAAACCGAAACCGGAGTATTCCGACTTGTCTTGTCAGTTTGGTTAAAGCCAAAGTCATTTGTCCAGACTTTTTGTTTGCTTTTGTATACGTATTGTAGCCTGCATTCAATTTACTAAAGACAATTGATTTTTCTTTTCTGTTGTTGTTATTGCCGGGCACAAATTGAAAACGATTATCAATATGTTCGGCATTGACAGGCTGTTTCAACGGGGAGTTGGTGCAGCCATGAATGCGCGAAAAACTAACAAGAGAAGGAAAACAAAAATAAAGAAAATACTACAAAAGCTGAGGGGGAGGAGAGGGAAAACAAAGCCACAACAAACATTCGCTGACTGATAAATGGCCAGCACAAAAGGGGAAAAACAACGGGGAGTTCTTTTTGTTTTGGGGGTGGTATCTCGGGGGTGCCCTTCATTGTGCTACTGCTGTTTGCCACACGCCTCAATGCAATTTAGGGAAAAATATGCTGAGGGAGCCTCGCATCGCCGCTCCACCTCGAGGAATGTAAACAAAATGTATCGTAAAATAAATAGTTTTTAAAACCATTCCTCAAGCAGGGGGAGAGTGCCCTACGAGCCCTACGGAAAAAAGTGTGAAAACTTTAAATCGTTTTTCCCCACTCCCATAATGAATTCAAAGTAAACATAAAACACTTTCGAGAACTCACACTGTTAATTCGGATAAACTGTGTGAAACATGTGCGATTAGCCAGATATTAGGAAGTGACAGCCACGTCGGGATGGAAATAAATGCTCAAAATTAGTTTGAATTATGAGTAGCATTACATAACAGAACAGAGAGAGAATATGATCGTGGAATATCTAATCTTATATTTTTAAAATCTTTGATCGATTTTTCTTTGATTTTAAAGAAATTAAATTACATTTTAAACTTAAATTAAATTTTAAAGAAATGAAGTTCATTTTCTTATCAAAAGTTGTACAATTGTGCATTAAAACCAGTGTGAAAATACCCAAAATATGTGCTAGCTCATTAGGGAACAAATCTTTATACATATATCTTACTCTTGTTATAAGAATTTCCAAACAATTTTTTATGTATGTTTCCTTGTTTCTCCTTGAAGTTTGTGTTATCTTCAAGGTAGATTCTTGGCACTGGCTGACGAGCAAATCACTGGCAAACAAATAACAATTGAATGCAAAACTTTAGAAAAACCCCAGAAAAGAAAACCCAAACGAAAGACACAGATAGACTCGGGGGCAGGACAACTTTTGGTTTGTCTCGCTTGGTTTCCCGGGCAATTGAAGAGGAAATTAAACAAGTTTGCCTAACGAAGAACGCGCAGAAAGTTTTTTGCAAGAGAGCGCCTTAAAGTATGCGGCATCATCAGAAGAAGCTGAAGAAGGAAAAAGAAGGAAAACCCCGAGCAAAAGCTTTCCCGACAACAGCCCCAACTTTTTCTTTCAGCTCCTGCTTGAGTTTTCTTCCACTGCCACTGCAGCAATGAAAAGCGGGGTTATGTGGGGGCGGGATCGGGAACGGAAGATGGGGGCGTGGCAGCATTGTCACTGCTGCTGCTCCTAAACTTTTTGAATCAATTTAAGTTTTGACATTTTAATGATAAATTTGTAACATGCAGAGGAAAACAAGGGCAAAGAATGCCAGCGATGGATGTTGGAAGCCCTCGCTTTTCGCTGTAATTCCTGTTGCGGCGGCTCCTTTTGCAAGAATCCAGTTTATAAATTGCTCTAAGTGTTTTCCCGAGAAAGAGGGCAAGCGGTTTGCTTACGAAGTGAAATGAAGTTCGAAGTTGAGCGTTAAAATTGAAAAGTATTCTCAAGTGAAAGGGTTTTGACTTTCTCTGAGGCAACTACTTCACACGCTGCGATTTCTTTTAAATACTTTGGATTTATTTGACTTATAGGGATGTGAATTATTAACTTATATCAAATATTATTAAAAATTAAAAAGGTATATTTACTAGAATAAATATAATTACATATATTTTTAATTCAGAAAAACACAGAAAATATTTTTGGGAACAAATATTATTAAAAATTATATAGGTATATTTTTACCAGAATAAATAAAATTAAATATTTTGTAAAAAGAAAAATAATATTTCCCATACTTCAAGTCATTAAAGCTACTCCCTTTTATCCACCCCTAAAACTCACAAAAATACGTATTTATCTGTTGTGTTATCGGGGAACACATGTTCGAGTATGTTTATCGAGGACATAACATCATGACAAACATTGTTGGCCATCTAAAACTCATTATTGACTCATTTCGACAGGGCCATAAAGCGCCCCCAAGTATGTTGTCTTTATTTTTTTGGCTGACAGCCGGGAACCATTTCCAATTAAATTTGAACACAGTACGCCAAATAAGTTGGGGAGCGCTACTATTTATGTGTGTAGGGCCATTAAGACCTTTGTAAACTGCGGCAGGCATATGCACTTAATGGCTAAGCCAACACACTCACAAGGACAAATTCTGGGCAGACCCCGGGATATATTCGTATCTATGTCCCGTATTGCGGCTTTGGCAATTTGTCGCTTTATTTGCGGCTTCCTTAGCATTCTGTTGACATTCCATTTGAGGCGACCTCGCAAACAAATTGACAAGTTTCGTTGGTAAACAGTAAAGAACCCACATTTTTGTGTAACCTTAAGCCGAAGTGGGGGAGCTAAAAAATAAGGTGTTTGGCGCCAGGGCAGGGCAACCGAAATGCCACCCATCAATTAGTTGTGATAACGATTATCGATAAAATTTGACACATATAATTGAAAAGGGCTCTGACAACCTGCCAAAGGTGCCGCACAGCAAATTGAAATTGGAGCTGATTAACTAGCTGAAGGGGGAATTGGTTTGAACTGGCTTTATGATCAAACATTAAGTTCTCCAATTTCAGTTTGATGTAAGGGCAAACAAATTAATGCGAGCATAAAATTGCACCTATAGTTTTTGATTGCATTCACTTCACAAAATGGCATTGTAAAAATAAATATCTGTTCAAAGATTCGTATTAAATATTATTTAAATTAAATTAAAAATCGTAATAGTTTATATTACATCTACTTAATTGCATGATTTAATTTGAAAAGTATTTGAATAAATGTAGAATATACTAACACAATGATAGTTAATTACTTTAAACATTTTACTTATATAATATAATAATGTTTAAAATAATAAAAACAGCAATGGATGAAAAACATAGCAAAAAATATTTAAATTTAATATAAAATCGTTCGATTTAATACTTTTTTTTATCAGTGTTGAATTTAAACGTCAAACGACAAATAATTTCCAATAATTAAAAAAGCGAGCTTAACAATGTTTAATATTTTTATCTGTGGCATAGTTTAATTATAAATTTTGTTTACCATAATCTTTAGAAAGCTAATAACTTCTTGACCTGATTAGATTAAAGAGCTTACATGTAAACAGAGATATACGATTTTCTTAGCTGATAGCGATTTACTCTACCGTTCGTTCGAACATACCTCTTTAAGAATAAGACCTCTTCTGTTCTCGTGCTAACCAAAACAAACTCTTCGATGACAACCGTTTATTTATAATGTTTTTCTATTTCCCCTGCCTTTGCAGATAAGAAGACGACCCACTGGGACGCAAGTCAATGTCTGATTGGGAGTGGACAGTCTGGAACTGGGTCTCTTCCGTCTTTATATGACTGATAATGGCCGTCAGCCCTGCCGAAAACCACAATTGCAACAACAGTGCGCCACAATGGCCAAACAAAATGAATATTTGAAAATTTGGAAACATATCAAGTGGCGAAATGAAAAGTAAACAAAGCGAATTGAGTTATTATAAAAACGAGATTTATGCGCAGAGAGATCATAAAAAGCGTACACATACATATTTATAGAATAAAGTGGGCAACTGGAAAATAAACATTCATGCAACGGAATCGAAGTGCCATAGTGAAACGCGAGTGTTTGCAAATTGTTCGCTCTGTTTAGTCAATATAGGAATCACACGAGACATATCGCCAATTAAATATATATAGAGTACCACCGACAATATGACAATATCGGGCGGCAATCAACATAATAACAATGCAAATCGCAAATATGAAAAACTCATTAAGCAGCCGCAGATGCAATTTGGAACGTCCGTGACCGGAACCCAAACGGATGTGGATTCCAGCGGAGATGCGTCTGATGTCGGCCAGGACTTTAGCAATTTCAATAAGCATTTCGGCAATGGTCATGCCATCATCACGGATCGCACGATGCTGCTGCTGCCTTCGGAGGACGATGTCACCACCACCACCAGCGCCGCCGGCATTGTCACGTACAAGGGTAAATCGAATGGCAATGGAAATGGTATCGGGAACGGGAGTATCGGGAGTATCAACGGCAGTCCTACCTCATCAACGTCAATTGGCATCGCCAGCAGTAGCAGTACGAATAGTAGTTCCCACCTGGCCGGCGGTGGACTGGGTGGTGGCTCCGAGCCAGGCGGTTGGATGTGCCATTGTTGTAATTTAATTGCACGTCGCTGCTTTGGCATCAACGTTCGACGCTGTGTCCTGGCGCTTTTGGCCATTACGGTGGTTAGCATTTTCTACTACACGCATTATGTCGATACGGGCGTGTTTAATGGGTGAGTACCAAACGGATGAAATGAAATGAATCAAAGAGTGCCGGTCGATCCCACTTTGACCGGGATACAATGCGATTAAAATTGTGGGTTGATTGTGTGCCAGGAGATGACAGAAGATTTGCGTTGGCTTTCAGTGGTTTGTGCTAGGGTTTTTAATTTGCATATGCAAAAGGAACGATTTTAGAATGCCAAATGCATAAAATGTTACACAGAGATAATTCGAAAGTTCTCAACTAAGTATAAAATAATATTAAAATAAGAACTTCAAGTTTTGCTTGAATCAAGTTGAATTAAAAATGTAGTGTTATTAAAATGTAGTTTTCTTTTTTTTAAATATGATCAAAAGCTACTTGAAAATTTAATGTAATGAAAATTCGGTTTTTGAGATCAAATGTTTTTAAATCGAGAAACAATTCTCTTGGTTTTTTTTCTCTAAAATTCAAATACATTTTTCGTTGTACAGGAGATTTTCTATCATTATTTTTTTGTACTATTTAGTATTTTAATTTTTAAAGCAAGAAAAGGCGGATCAGGTGTTACTGGATCGGATCAAAGCTGGTCTGCCATCCTGTCCTTTAACCCTATTTTATTTTCGGGCCATTTCAGCGAATTTTTATTGTGCTCAAGTGGCGTCGATGGCGAAAATGCACTTCATGTCTGTGCTCTGTTCTGCTCACTTTTTGTGGGAAAGCGTTTTGTTGTGTGCCGTGTTTGATTGGATTTTTTTTTGTTCCGTTTTCAAGTGGTTTACGAGGGAGTCAGGAGGAAGGCGAATTGTTTTCAATATGCTGCAAATTAAATTAAAACAGGTGTGTGGCCAAAAAACGGAAAGGAAAGAGGATGGTATGCGTAAATTGAAAAAATGTTTATGTGGGAAAACCCCGGCTTTTTTTTTCTAGTAAACGGAAAGTCATGTTGCGCATGGTGCCGAGATTTAAAAGCGTTTTCAATCCGAATTTCGGTTAGCTCACGCGAAAACTAGCACTAAAATTTTAATGCCTTCTATGCGCTTCTCAAAGTTTTAAGTCCCATTCAATTTTTTAGTACCCCAAAGTTTCACCTGGCCGCCCTAACAACCTTTCGCAAATCATCAAGCGATTTTTCTATGGCTTTTCTTTTTTTTTTTTTTCTTGCGCCAAACGACAAATAAAAGAATGGAAAGTTTCATTTCTACCCATTGCTATCGACAAGTTCCACTTTTGCTTGAGTTCAGTTCAACACCTTTTTGGTTGGCTTCATGCTCAAAGAAGAAAACCCGGCAGCAGCAGCACCTGGGGTTTTCTTTTTCGGCTTCCCGTCTACTCCATGACATACTCGAGAATAAAACTCATTTGGTGCTGGCTTCTCGCATAGGGTGAACTCCGAAGTGGTCCTCGAAATGGGGCAAACGGGGGAACGGAGCGTTGGAAAAGCGGGAAAATATTGCTCATAATTGCGCGCGTAACTAAAGAAGCTTTTCCTGGCTGTTCGCACTAGTTTGCAGTGTGTTCTTTTTGGTGATTATTGTGAGCGCGCGAGTTGAGAATTTTCTGCTTTTTCGAAATGAGAATGGCGCGGGTGTATATTAAATTTTTCTCATGAAATTTTTAGCTGGCTGCAAGGCAGCAGCAGCAGTTATTTTCGCTCACCTGGCCGTTAGCTGTTAGCTACTTTTGCGCGCAATTATGGTTTACAAACAGTTCTACCGAAACCCCAGCCCAGTCCATTCCATTCCATTCCACTTCATACCCTGCAGTAGTTGCACAAACAACGAGCGAAGTTTTTGATTACTTTCATCAAGCGTTGCTAGCAGTAAGATTGCTGCAGGAGCTGGTTGCGTGGGCATGGTTCTTGTTTTTATGCTGTTTTTCTCCCCCTTTCGTACTTTGCAACACGCCAGCTAAACCGAAAACAACAACAAGTCCTGCTTTTATCCTGGTCTAAGGTAAAATGTTATTTACATTTTCCAAATGCCAGTTGATTATTAAATATTTACCCTGGTCGGGCACTTGAAATTTAATTTACGGCCCAAGACTGTGGCAAAGTTCATTAGTTGGCTAAGTGGGTTACCATCAATCAGGACCAAAAAGGTCCTGCCTTATATTGAATAGCCGGAGTACGAGTCCGAGTAATTGTATGCGACATTTGTGTGTGTGTGTGTGTGTGCGTATAATAAATTTTAATGAATTCAGTTGGCCTGACTACATGATTGTTGCATGCATTTGGCCAAAGTGAGGGTGTATGCATGTGTTACCCAGTAGTTACACTGCGAGAAATGGTGATCTTTGTTTAAGTTACAATTTGGTAACTTTTAGTACTAAATAAAAGTGTTAATTGGTGTTTCATCTAACAAACTATATTTTTTTTAATAAATTTAGATTTTAAAAAAGAAAATTTTTCCTTTATAAAATTGTATTTATATAACCTTGGAAAAAACTTTTTTTGTTATATATAGATAAATAAAAAATATATAAATTAAAATCAATGGAGTTGAGTAAAGTAATTTAAGATTTTTAGGCCATTTTTTCGCTATTTTCATTGGAAAAAATTTAAAAAGAAAACTTTTTCCTTTCTAAAATTGTATTTATATAACCTTGAAAAAACTTTAACCTTTTGTAACAAAAGTTTTTTTTTTTGCTATATTTAAATAAATAAAAAATTA
The DNA here is from genome assembly GCA_037075205.1 of Drosophila prostipennis. Classification (NCBI taxonomy): domain Eukaryota; kingdom Metazoa; phylum Arthropoda; class Insecta; order Diptera; family Drosophilidae; genus Drosophila; species Drosophila prostipennis. The sequence continues at coordinate 749,081 of JBAMCJ010000409.1, forward strand.
ATAAATTAAAATCAATTTAATCTAAGATTTTAGACCATTTTTTCGGTATCTTCGTTTGAAAAAATAAAAAAAAATTATAGTTTTTAAAGTGCTGGCCGTACTTCTTATGGTTATTCGTCTGTTACGTGCAAAATGCGGAAACAAGTGACGTGCCAAGTTTAAAGCCTGCCCCTCTCCTTGATCACGAGAATGTGTGTGTGTGTGTGTAGGGGGCGTTTTGTGGGCGTGTCCTGCATCCTGGCTTTAGCTCCTCCGTTGCTGAGGTTGCCCCTGTGGCCATAGACGCCAGTCAGAGTCTGATGTGCGTGTTTGTTTATGCTGTCTGTCATTATTTGCACTCGCACACCCACACAAAGCCACTACTAGGATCACCCACACAAATACACACATACCGACATATGCATAAATGCATTTGTTGTTGTTGTTGTTGTTCTTGTTGTTGCTGGCTGGCTTTGTAGGTGCAAAACGCATTTTGACAAAATGCAAACGTACGTGATTTGCATGAAACTGAGTGACTGACACAGAGGCGGCGATGTGGCAAGATAAGGGGCAGAAGAAGGGGAGGGGGTGGGGTGTTGGTGGTGTTGAGGAAGGTGCCAGAGGGATGGACAGCTGGAAACACCATCCTGACACGCCGGCAATAATTGATTTGTAATGCAAAACCTGACAAAACTCACTGCAAAAATGCCCCAAATTTACATGCATTATTAAAAACATGTAATTTCTAATTCCGCATTTAAATAAAGTGCCAGTTGCAAATTGGGTTTTGATCAAATAAAATTGGATTACCAAACTATTAAGTACTGAGTGTGTTTGCAAAATAACAAGCTTTTACTGAAAACTGGTTAAATTTACATAAATGCAAATATTTTGTTTTATTGAAGACATATTTTTGGTGAGTTTTTGGAATTCATTTAAAACTTAAAATATTTAAATATAGCATATGACTGTTTATTAATTCTATAAATAAAATACTAGAAGGCAATTCTATTATTTTAGCATCCATAAAATGTTTTTAAATTAAATTATTATTACAGAATTTACAATAAAACATGTTCTAATACTTTAAAACTTCAAAAACAACATTATTTTAAAATATCATATTTCTGAAAGTAAATTAATTAAATACAAAAATTAGAGAAACTCTCTTAATTGAACTATATTTCTGAATATTAAATTAAATATGTTTTAGTTATTTTCCAGAACCTTTGACATTTAGCAAAATAAAATATTGAATTAAAATGCAGAAGTGTCGATAAAAAGTATTTAAAATATATGCCAGCAAGGACAAAAGTCCTTTTTCCAAATGCACTTCGCTATTAATTTAAATCGGTAATTTTCTGTGATTTACTCGGCTAATTGGGCTGACAAATGCATTTATTTAGCCGTTATCCTGCGAATTCGCCGCCGACTATCTGGTCGCCTGTCACGTGCAATCACAGCGGCTGTCACCAAATAAACACGTAGATATAAACACACTCTGCTCGAAATATATGTACATACATATACACTCGCAGTGCTGCAACCGTATGCGTTGAGTTAGAAACATTATTTGCTTTGCGTGTTAAGTGCGATAAATGCAATTTGATGTTAGACGAGTGTGCGTGTTCTTTTTTTCCGCAGGACAAGCGGAAAACTAAAACTGGTATATTTTTGCACTATAAACGCCAAATGTCCCTCGATAATCAACACATAAATTACTGCGCTGTCGTTGGAGTAATTTGAGCGTAAACAGCGAGTGTTTTTGTTTGCGTTGCACATGACATATATGAACGTGATGTGATTCACATTTGCGTGCATTAATTGACTAAATATTTTAATTGAAAATGCGATTATAAACGACAAATGGCCGCCGGCCAGAGACGCACATCGATTGAGAACGAACGTTGTTAAAATGCGATTACATATGCGTATTTGCACAAATCCATGCGGCAAAAGAAACGAAACGAAGCGCATTTAAGGATTCCAGGACATCCAACTGGTTGTCCGTTGTCTGTTTGTCCGCGTGTCGAGCGCTGCGAAATGCAATAAATAATTACATTTATTTGCTTTAAATGCAATTACAAACAAACAAACAAAAAGCGACACACAAAAGGACAGACGAAGGCTGGGCGACCGACGCCTTTTGCATATCCCGCGCCGTCTGGCAATTTCCCGACTTTTCCCCTCTTCCCTCCGTTTACAGTTCATTTGGCCGAGTGTCCAGCATTCAGCATCTCCCAGCGGGAAGTCCCTTTTCCATTCGTCCTGCCCTGACATTTTCCCACTCATTTCCCGGCTGCAATTCAATTGAACTTGCCTTGCTTGATTTATTTAATTAACTTTTTTCGCATTTCCCCTTAGCGACCTCTGTTCCGAACCGACCGCAATCGTTGAGTCGTCGATGTCGAGGCTTTATTTCAAGTGTTTTCATCGGTTCCCATTCCGCCGACTTTCATCCTCATCCTCATTGTTCTTAAGTGGCCGCCTGCCGGAGAAATTCTTAATGCTCGAGTTCGAAAATATGCGAGGCGAACACACAAAGGGAAAATACTTGAAGCACAATGGCTGTACAATATTATTCAATTTGCCATTATAGCTTTATACCAAAGTAAACCTTTTCGCCTCAGGGAAATTTCTGGTAATTTGAGTGTTTGTTTGCATTGAGAGACAAGGGAAAAGCTATAAATAAGTATTTAAATAAATATAATTGGCAGCGTGAATCATTTTGTGGGCTTTAAATTAAGTCTTAGCTTTAAGTTTACGCAAATTAAACCAACAAGGGTCAAATGTCAATTATTTAAAAATATTAAATTAGCCAGAAGTATACATTTTTCAATTAAATATATTCAAATAACCACACTCAAAAAATTAATCGTCCTGAATTTTAGAAAATCGCCTATGGATTTGCTTCACTGGCGATTTTTTTTCTTTAAAATAAAAAAATTTTCTACTGGTAAAGAAAATGTTCTTCAAATTACTCAAAATTTATTAAATTTAAGAAATTTTCCAGAAATAAAGAAAAATATCGTAGAAATTTTTAAATTATTTAAATATATTAAAATAACTAGAGGAGGCATATTCTACTTATTGGGAGATTTTATTTCTTTCCACCTTAAAATCAGCTAAATAAATTTAGAAGATAAAAAAGAAAGAGGTAGAAATATTCCACTTATTGGAAGATTTTATTCCTTTGCACTTTAAAATCAGCTAAATAAATAAAGTAGATAGAAAAAGAAACAGTTTATTGCAGCATTTTCTGTGGGTGCTCTCGCCACAATGGATCTGCCATTGCAGTCTTACCCCAAAGTAAACGTTTTCCCTGCACTCCAGTTTAATTTACTTTATTCTGACATTGACAGGCTTCGACCACAAATCGCCAGCGATATTTCTGGCCAAAAGCTGCGCTTAGTTTGCTCAGCCAGCTCATTTCGCCGGCTCGCTTCTCTTTGCTTTCACCATTTCTGTTTAAGTGGCCGCTTTGTCTTCGTTTTCCCCCAGTTTAGTTTGCTTTTTGCATTTGCCCAGCACTCTTCCTTTTTTTTGTTTGCCTTATTCATTTTCTTTTCTGTTTCTTTTTTTTTTTGGGAAAGGGGGAGAACTAAATATTTTTTACGCTCCTTTCTGTCCTCAGATATCCTTTTTATATAGCATATACACATATCCTTGTGCTAGATTCGCATTTTATTATGCATTTGCTGCTGCGGCGGCTGGGTTTGCCCCGTTTTTGGGTTTTTCCTTCGGTGAAAATCTGCATTACGTATGCGCCCCGTTGGCCGCGCACTTCTCCGCTTTTGCGGCTGCTGCATTTGCTACTTTGCAAATTTATTACAAATTTTTACATACGATTTATTGTCTGAGCAGCGGTGCTGCTTGCCCAGCAACTCGGAGTCATAATATTCTGGGCCATGCGGTGGCCATTCTATTGTTACGAGGGAAAAGCTTTAAAGTCCCCATGGGGTTACGTTACGTATACGTAATACGTCGTATGTATATATGCACTCACGGATTCAATAAAACCGCCCCGCGTCATGTCTTTCAACTTGACTAATAAGCCTTGGCCACGCTCATGGCCGTAAGCCTTTTCCTCTGCTCTGTTTTTCCTCACTTTTCCTCCCTTACCCCATTAGTTTCCCCCTCGCCATTTTTCTGCCCCAGCTTCGTTGACAGTGCAACATTTGCAAGAGAGCAGCGAGCTGCTTGCCAAGTTTGTTGCACGCCCGCATAAATAACACGTCGCAAATGCATAAACTGACTTTTTGTTGCCTAATTTATGCAGCACAAAAGACGAAACTACGGACCTGCGACCCCGCCTTCCTCCTCCCCTTTTTCTTGGCCCCGCCCACCGCCCACCGACCACCTCCTTCTCGCCAAACGGAAACGGAAATTTTGTGCTGTGCACAAATAAATCAGCGAACTGAGAGGCCAGGCCAAAACAGAACAGGTTGCACGAAATGCAAACGAGGAGGGGGGCTGAGCAAGCAGCAAAAATTTCTTCATCATGCCGCAGGACTCGGGCATCAGGAATCGCAAAAGTTTCGCCCGCCACTGATCAACTATGAAAACGTCCTGTAAAGGTTGCGAAAGTAGGAAATAGTTACTTTGTGACTTTTACTGGGGGAAGAAGAGGTGATAAAAATGGGAAAAGAGAGCCCAGAATCGTAAGATATTATTCTGTAGAGATACTGAGATATAGGATAATTATCAAGAAAATTTAACAATATTTTGTATCTAGTTAGAATCATTTTTTATCAACCTTTAACTAATTTACTTTCACTTCTTCACAAACAATCAAAGGTCAGATGGACTAGTTGCGTTCCTCAGGCATATATTTCACAGCTTGAACCTATTAATAAAGCTATGAATAACAAGTATTTTATTGAAAAAGTTTTCCTACAACTTCCTGTCAGTTCATCCAGAATTTATTACCCATTAGCACAACAGAAAATGAAAAGGAAAAGTTGTAAAGGGAGGTGTACAAAGAATTATTATTAAGAAAAGTTCAATTAAGAAGTAAATGAATTATAATAAATTAAAGGAATTACAAAATGAACTCTGCCTTAATGAAGATATTTGTCCGACTTTTGTTAGTTAGTACATAAATGAAAAATATTACATAGAATAAAGAATATCAGGTTTACCAAAAGCCCTGATTTAATTAAAACTGCATTCCTTAATGTCTACCAAAAACCAAATTAATTTCGTTTGGATGCACCAGTAAAGTGAATGTAAAAGTTGAAATTGGAGGCATTACGAAACTTTTTCGCCAGCACACACGTACAAAGTAGAGTTAAATTACATTTTACTTTCCGTTTTGGGATGCCACGTTTTAGGTGTTCTACCAAAAATATTTCGTTAACTCACACAAATTTCGCATAAATTTGGCATTCCACTTGGAAACTTGTACCTTTTTTATTTATAGCTAATGTTTTGATTTACCGAGTATAGGGCATTTGTAGGGTAACAAAATAAAAGTAACAGAGGCAAAAGAAAAACTTTCCTTTCTGATATTTTTGGTGGACCTACCTGTTTTTCGATGTGAGCGTGTGTGTATCGTGTGTTCGTTTGCTATCTAAATATTTTGTTTTGGCAGTGCAAAAGTTTTGCCAGCCTGCCAGGATCTGGGATCCGTTCCGCCCCCGCACGGCCTTCGTTCCATTTTTGTAATGCAAAAAGTATTTACAATTTGCAAGGCAGCCAGTTGGGTACTGAGCCCTGAGTCCTAAGTCCTGCATGCATGTCCTGCGTCCTGTGCCCGCTCCCTTTGCAGATTGCGAGGCTTGGCCTAATAGGTTTTTGTTAATTTTGGGGATTTCACTTGAAAGGCGCTCAGCAAGGGGATTTTACACATGTTGCCGTTTTCACCTAAGCGCTTTCACTGCCGCCGTTCCTTTTTGTTATTATTATTTTCTTCCTGTTGCAATGGACTGCCGTACTAAAGGTTAGACGGAAGCTACAAGGATATATGTGGAAATTGCATAAGCTTTATAATAAAGCGCTCGACTCGCACTCGACAAGGATAAAACACTGTGATGGGCGGTGGAGCGAGGGGGCGGGGCACCGAAGAAGGTATGATAAAATCTAAATAGAAAAGTTGCCCAGGTCAAAGGTGATTCTCAGGTAGTTTTAGGGCAAAAACTTTTCCACTCCTATGAGAAAAGTTCTGACCCACACAGACAGACGAAAAGAGGGACGAGCAAAAGGAGAGTTGAGACCACTCACAAACTTACATTAGATAGCTCAGTTTTCAGCTCGTTGTTGGTTTGTTAATGAGCCGCATTGTTGCCTTTTAAAGAGGACGAAGGAGCACAAGGACCCGGGAACACCATGCAAATGAAGATATGTGAGACAGGCCTGAGGATGAGCTACTGAAATGAAACACTGTGGAAAAAGAGCATACGCTTTTGGCAAAATAATTATTTCTAATATGGTAATATGATCTTAAAATTGTACCAATATTTTATTAACGTATCTTTATTATAACGGGTATAATAAAGAGAGAGTAGAGTAAAAGGGTATATTGTATTCGTGCAAAAGTATGTAACATCTAGAAGGAAGCACTTCCGACCCTATAAAGTAGATATATTCTTGATCAGGGTCACTAGCCGAGTCGATATAGCCATGTCCGTCTGTCTGTCCGTCCGTATGAACGCTGAGATCTCGGAAACTATAAAAGCTAGAAGATTGGCATTTTGCATGCAGATCCTTGAAGTTCCTACGCAGCGCAAGTTTGTTTCAGCCGAGAGCCACGCCCACTCTAACGCCCACAATCGCTTATAACGATTTTACAAAACTTCAAGATTTTGGAAAAGTAAAAATGCAGTTTTATTGTGTTTATCAATACCTATCGAAGTGTAAAGAAATTTTTCAAATCGAACCATTTGTTAAGAAGTTAAGCGTTATCAAAGTTTTATATCCCCATCTCCCTCGCACTCCCTTTAGCTGAGTAACGGGTATCTGATAGTAGGGGCACCTGTATAGCGAAAAATTTCATAACAGAATCAATTTTCACAAAATAATTACCCAATTTTCTGTGTGACTTTAATATATATAATTTCGATTTTATATCTTAATATATCGTTATCTTAATAAAATACCTTTACTTAATTTTTTCGCCGTGTCGGTTAGCAAAGAACGGTATTGGGAGACAGCTGGCGGTTGGCTTTTATCTTGTGGCAGCCACCAGGCACCAGGAACCCGGCAAACGCAACATCAAGCCAACGCTAACGACAACCGCCAACGATGTTTGCATATTACGCATACGCAACGTTGTCGCGTATCTCAATTTGGCTGCCGTTGCCACACGAATCCCCCCTGCTACTGCCACTTTATACTTTTGGCCTGCAACATGCGGTGTTGTGTCACAGTTTCTCCCTATTTTTCCTCCCTCCGAAAAATCCCCTACAGCAATTCGCTCGACAAAGCAAATACAATAAATGAACGCCGGCAGCGCCTCATCGTCTTCATCTGGAGCGGAAGAAGAACAGCTCTCCACTGGCAAGTTTGCCGCCTCTTGCTTATCTACCCTCCAACAAAATGTTGCATTTCGGGGCTTTGTGCAGTTTGCCATTTTATTATTTCGAGCATATTTTTATATGCATGAGTTTTCCCTCTGACAGCTCCAAAAGTCAACGTCTGTTCCTTTTATATCATTTAATTGCTTTGGTAAATGTTTAAATATTTGAGCTTTGAGAAGGGGGTTTTCCGCGTTCTCAAAGAGGTAACAAAATAGAGGAAAACAGTTGGCTTAAAGTTAAGAATAGCTGATGGTGGGGCTTAGAAAAGGGTGGTAATTTTTTTTAAGCGGATAAAGTGAATATTAAAAGTATATTTAAATTTTTAAAAACTATTTTTTATTTTCTTGGATTTAATTAGTAACACAGTAGGTGAAATTAATCTTAATTCTTTTTTAAAGCGGTTGCATATATTAAAGTGAAGTTATTCAAGGTGTTTTGTAATTTTTAAAAAATAATTTTAGTTTTTCTTGGATTAAATTAGGAAAACAAAGGGTGAAATGAATTAATATAAAATCTTAAATTTTATTACCTAGACTTACCAAGACTTATAAAGTACTTTCCATTTATTTTTTCAGTCTCATCCAACGCGACACTCATCCCGCTCCCATCATCAACTGCCGGCTGATCAACTCGGGCGGCAAGCACATCCGGGATGCCTCACCAGCGCCCGACCATCGTTCCGAGGCTCGATTGCGGATCGATCCCAAGGTTCTCGTTTTTGTGGAGACCACATATTCCGGTCTCGGCAGGGACATTGCCGAGCTGCTCGTCTACAATCGGATCAAGTAAGTTTCCCAGCACAGCAAAGTATAGTACAGGGCAAAAGAGAAATCATAGACAATTAGCTCTGGCAAATTTGCATAATTGCAAAGGCAGCGATGCGGCGATAATTATTACACTCAAAGTAACTGGGAAACGGAAGTGGCAGCGTAACCAACACCACCAGGCGGGGTACACACACAGCTACACAGACACACAAGGACACGAAGGGAAAATGAATGGCGAGTGCCAAGTGGGGTCCTCCGGACTCTGGACTCCGGAATGCTTTACTCTTCGCCCCCTCGATCCGTCTGTTCCTTTGCTGCAGCCCCCGACCATTGTCAATGTTGACCCAATTTGGGTAGTTGGCCATAAAAAGGCAGGTTATGAAATTAATGCCAAGCTATGCAGCTTCTCCTCGCCACTGCTCTGTGTCTGTCTGTATGTCTGCCTGTCTCTCCTGTGGGGAAGGAAGCTTCTCTTTTGCTGCTGCTGCGGGCAACCAGCAAAGCATTCCAGTTTAATTGGCAACTTATGCTTTTGTGGTCGAGTGGCCTGCCAAACGCCACCCCCACCCCCACCCCCATACCATCCATATCCATCCAGCATATCCATCTGGGCCGCCAGCTCAGGCGGAAGTCTCGTTTTCTCTGGCCAATGTCTCACCTGCCCCGTTACCTTGCTTACTTACCTTGCCACTCACATGGCTCTCTCTCTTCACTCTGGCCAAGTCAGCAGTTTTTACCCTGCCTGCAGTCGGCCCACAAAGTGCTCGGAACTTCAAGGAGGAGTCGAGTCCCTTAGGGATGACTGTAAGCCATAAACACACAGAGCCTGCCAGCAATGTTGCATAATTCGAGAGCATTTTAGGATGTAAGATGTTCCCAATTAAATTAGGTTTGGGTAAAACATAAGTATTGGGTTTTCTGTAAGTGCTGAGAAGCTTAAAATAGAGAAAATTAAAAATTATTCCATATCATTTTTTGCTCTTATATTTGTCAAAATTTCCAATGTAAACTAATATTAAACTTCGTTTTGGACAAAGATCATGTATTTTTATATTTCCTAAGATTTACAGATTTTAAGTTTCTAATAGTTTAGCCTTTCAATATCTTTGCAAGATCAGAAGTATCTTAAATTCTAAGGAAATTATCAATATAATGATTTAAAATTCTCATTTTTGCCACTTCATATAAAAATGAATTTATTTTTTTAAAATTTAAACTTAACTTTAACAAAATTATAAAATAACAATGAAACATTTTAGACAGCTTTATTCTAGTATGTTATATTACAATTTTCCATTGAAACTAATATAAAACTTTGTTTTAGGACAAACCATGAATATATATTTTTTCTAAGAGTAAATTTAAATGTTTTAAGTTTCTATAGTTGTTGATTTTCTTATTTTTGAAACTCTGAAATTTCACAGTTTAAGAACGTTATAAATAATGTGATTTATAACTAGGATTTTAACTTAACTTTCTAGCCTTTTTAAACATTTTAGATAATATTCAACCATTTTTAGCAGCTTTATATCCCCCAGGGTATTTCGAATTCCCCATTTTTGCAGGCTCCTCTTCCGTTGCCTGCCTTTCGGGCGCACAAAGAGTTATTCTTTCCTTGGGTTATGCCTTTGTAATTCTCCTGTCGACCGCCTTACCAGTATATATGTATGTACTGGTATGCCTGTGTGGGTGGGCGAGTGTCCTTCGTGTAGGTGTGAGCCTGTGGAGCCCGCCCAATTGGTTAACCGCAGTGACCGCAGGATGCAGCCTCCTGCGAATAACCGCAATTATTATACCAGCTGCACTTTCGCCTGCCACCGGTGGGCGTGGCAAACTTTTCAATACCATTTTTATACAACTTTTTTCTTCACACTCTTTTGAAATGCACGACGACATACATGTTTGTGAATTGTGTTAAATTGCGGTTATGGCCAAGGCAGGAAGAATGGGAAATGATGGGGGTGGAGTGAAAAGGAAGAAGCCCAAAAGCCAAAAGCTGCTGCTCCAGCTTGCTGCTGCCTCCAAAAAGTCAAAGGGCAAAAATTTCAATTTGCCGCAGCTTTTGTTGATGTTGTTTGGACTCCTTGTGCTGCCCGGCTTTTGCCCTCCTTTGGCTTTTGTGTTGTATAATTAAATTTTGTCGTTATGGCAGAAGGAAAACTAGCTGCTCGTGCTTTGCATTTCCCCAAGACTCTCTCTCTCTCACTTACTACTTCATCAGCAGACAAGTGCTTCAACTTTAATGAGATTTCAAGTACAAATAGCAACAGCAACGGCGATGGCATTCAATCAGCCGGAGAATCAGTGCCCTTCATTTCACCCAAAGCTTAACCCTCCAACCACCCACATTTCCAAACCAGTTGAGTAATGCCAACCCATTGTCTCGCGCGCTGTAACCAAATATGCAGCCGAATGACTCTCATGACCTAATCAACTTGCCCATATGAGCCCGGGAGTAGCTGGGTGGCTCCATGGGTCCTTGATGCTGCCATTACTCCCACTGCTTATCAATGACTTCATTAGTGTACTCTTCAGTGACTAGTCTGCTCCTCCTGCTGCTGCTGCTTCTCCTGCTGCTTCCTTGGGGTTTCGGGTACTCCAAACTTTGCCCCGAAGTCCTCGGAGAGCAGGGCAACAAATTTCATTAACATTACCATCTCATTATTGCTGATGACTTTTGTGAGGGAGTTGAAGTGTGTGCATATCACATAGAACCGAAAAGGGAAGGAGATGAGATGAGTACACGGAAGCAAAAGCAAATCGTATAAAAAGCTAGATCTTAAAGTATCCCAGAATAATCTTAAATAATGTTATTTTATTGGCTTAAAAGAAGAACTTACTTTCTACCTTTAATCCTTTTTATACGTATGAGAGAAGGGGTTGGGGGGATGGGTGGGGGGTGGTTCTTTTTGTTGGTTTTAATCTGGGTGGGGGGCGTTTTTATTAAATAATGATCTAAATCTAAGTAATGACATTCTTAATTGGAACTCCTTTAATAGGGATTAATATTTTCAATTAATCTCCCATTTGTTTTTAAATTATTTTTTATTTATTTATGGTGTTATATTAATAACGGATTTATTGTTCATGGAAACTGAAATTTTGAAGAACTAGTAAATAAAAATATAAAATAAATGGTAAATGAAAACAAAAGATAATGCAACAGTCGAGTAGCTCAACTATTACATACCTGTTACTCAGCTAAAGTGAGTGCGAGGGAGATGAAGATACGCTAACATCAGAGCGACTGCTTGTTTATTTGCTCGTAACTTGTTAAATATTACTTTGATTTTGAATTTTTTTTACATTTCGTTATGTATTAATAAATAAATACACTTTTAAAACTTAATTAAAAACTTAATTAATTATCATTATTTCAATATTTCATAAGTAGAGTTTGATTTTTACGAGATTATGACTGAGCTTCATTTTTCAAAAATATACAACTTTTAATTGCTAACATATATGACCTTCGACTTTTTTCCCCGTGCATTCAAGGGGCAAGCGTGCGGCAGATGGATTGCCCTAGCATGTAATGTAGTTTAAGTTTGTTGCACTGCCTGGAGCTGTGCATCCCGACCTCTGCCACACCAACTGGCTACAGTTGTTGAAGGCCCAGCGCAGGCAATCAAAGTTGTCGCTGGCGCCATGGCAGCCATTATTGAAATGCGTCCCCTGGAATGTAAGAGCCTGCGTGTGCGTTTCCAAGGACCCAGATGCAGGGGACGCAGGTGCAATCAACGGTCGGATATACATATACGTATCTATGCCACGGCAATCGTAGAACTCGCTTTTCCCATTATCAATTATTTATGAACCGAAGCAACGCTGCTCATTGCTCCCAAGTTGCCACTCAATTAGTCATGAAAAATTCACTCGGTGACTTTCCAAGTGTCGCACTTGACGTATGCGTAATGCTAGAAGATAGAAGAGAAAGAGAGAGAGAGTGTGTTGTTAAATTTATTCAATATTTGCCAGCTTCTGCATTTTAAGTAGGCGAATATCCGAGATTTGCCCACTTACTAATGGACTTTGGCTACAAGGTTTCTCGCTTTGTTATCGCTGCCCTTTAGCCGCTTCAATTAGCCTGGCCAATTGATTGATTGCCAGCTTTTGGGGGCTCTTTTCTCCTGCTTTTTTTTATATTCCCACCCCCTGACAAATGGCCACCGTTGTACATACAAATTTTCGGGGCCAAAAGCCGCGCGCGCCAGCCAGTATGCAAAGTTTTGCGAAAGTTTTTACGCCCGGATTGCCGCCATTTGTAAGCTGGCCGGCCTCCAAAATAAAAAAAGGAAAGAAGGTCCTGGCAGCAAGTTTCAGCCTCTAATGCGCCGTGAAATTCTAATGAAATTTTCCAAGGTAATTACGCGGCCCAAAAGACATCGCCTCAATGGTTCTTTGCTATGCCATCGTTTATTAAATTGCCATTTATAATGTGCGCAAGAGGGGGCGTATTCGTGTAATAGCTACTTAACCTTATTTTCAATTTTTGATTCGGCTTCAGTTGCCAGTCATATGAGGTTAAGGAAGGCAAGTCAGGCGGTTGACTGAAAGTCAAGTCAGCAGTCAGCACACGGAAGTCATCAGCAGGCTTGTTATCATTTGAACCCCAACTCAAACCCCCCTGCTGGGCATGGGCGTGGGTGTATGTGAATAATGTAGCATGCTTTTGTGGTGGCGCTCAGCTCAGTTTAGTCCCAAAAACTGCGCTCATCCTTTTCGCTTATTCCGGGGCGCTGATTGCGCCACTGGGAGCCCGAACTTTTTAAAACGCGAAATGGCAAAAGGCGAATAACGAAGAGCAGACCCAAAAACCTACTCCTCATCCCCATACTATACCATACCATACCATCCCATCCCATCCAGAACTGACGTCAATTCGCGCAGACACATGGCAAGCGCCATAAACAGCCACCACAATTGGAAGCTTGCCATGGATGGTAGCGCAAGGACTTGGCTAGAGGACTTGGCTCCCCTTTTCCTAGGTTTTCCCGGTTTTCCCGTGCTTCCTGCCTTCTCCAGGCTGCTCCATCCGCCTGGCTGCCTGAGCCTGCCTGCGCTTGGCTCGTCATAATCACACCCTTTTCGCCAATGTTTACTTTAATAATGTCGCGGAAAATTTTTATTTTCAATTTTTCACAAGTCAATGGAGTTTAACCAGCCACCAGGCACAGACTATCTGCTGTGCCACACAGTGGGAATCGATGGGCTGTGAAATTATATAATTCGTCAGGAGATTTCCAATTTTATAAATATTCAGCATTAGATTTATTAAAGCTAAAAGTGAAATGGTTTGGAAATGAAAGCTTTTATGGTGAATAAAAAATGATTGATAGGTACTTTAAAAAATGTAGAAAAAAACAAAAACAAAACATGAAATCCTTTGTTATATAAAAACTTAAAATAAAAGTCATGGAAATTGAATATTTTAACAGAATTTCCTTTATTAAATTAAACTCCTAAAGAAATATTTAATTAAAAAACACTAAAACTCCTTCAAATAAGTGAAGCATTTTCTGTTAAATTAAATAAAAACTTACTTAAATAAAAGTCATGAAAATTTTATATTTTTACAAAATTTCCTTTATTAAATTAAACTCAAACTTGTCATTTGTCCTCAAGAAATATTTAATTAAAAAACACAAATGCTCCTTTAAATAAGTCAAGCATTTTCTGCCCCTGTTAACAATCTCGAAATTCCACTTCTCCTTTAATAAATAACTTGACAAGTCAAAACTTGAAATTCCATTTCCTTTTTCTAATTAAAAATTCCACAAATCCATTTTGTATTCTTTTAAACCCACAAAAACTGAATGTGATGAATAAAGAAATGTTTTTGGGTGGGCCGTCGCCCAAGTTCCATTTCAAAAATGTAAAATTCCATTTCATTTGCAATTAAAAATTCCACAAATCCGAATTCAATTTATAAGAATCGTTCCATTAAGATTTCATAGAAATGTTTTCCACTGTTTAGGCCACGACAATGGCCATACAATATAGTCTATATATGCAGCAGCCATATGTGTATGGTCTTTATATTTTGTTTTTATTTTTTCTACCCCTTGTGTTTGTGCAGAAAATAGGGGAAAAAAATATTTTTGCTCTAGCGCTTGGCACGTGACGCGGCAGTTCGAGTTTCTGCTGTCGTTGTAGTTGTTGTTGTTGGCTGCTGTGCACAGAGATTGTTCCCCCAACCTTTAACCCCGTGAAACCCCCTCTCGAAAGCCAAAGCGCCCCACGCTCATGTTTTGTGTGACAAGTTGGCTTTTTGCTTGGGTCCTCTTGTTGTTATACTACTTTTCTTCTCATTCTACCTTCTTTTCTCTGTTTTTTTTCAACAAATTGGTTATTTTATTGAATTACTCAAGCAGCAGGAGGTAACCCCCGACATTTCACAGAGCCGTCGTCTGGCTTGCGTGATTATATTGGCCTAAACAGAAGGAGGGGAGGGGAAGTCGCGACTTTAAGGACATTGCCTTTGCGTGTCTCCTTCTCGATTTTCTCCATCTCTTTTAGTCCCTGTGTATGTGACTTAAGTAGTTTCGCCGCGTATAATAAATTTTCTAGTTTAAACTCATTTATTGCCCTCGTCGAAAGGATGAAAGAATGGATTGCGGGCTGAGTGGGCGGGCCTAACGATTGCGACGACTCCTCCCAACCGATGCCATATAATGGCCGTTTGTTGTATAATTTTCACATTGTTTAGTGTCCCGAGCCAGAAGTAACTTCCGCTTCTCGCACACACAGCCACGTACTATACCTCCTCTTGGGTTTTTATTTATGATATATAGATTACTCAGCGAGTTGCTAAAGTAACGGGCAAAGTGCTTTTTCCCGGGGTAAATACTTCCCATTTCAAGTGACTCTCTCGCGAGAAGGGTGGGGGTTAATTACGCTTGAAAATTATAGGCTACCGGGGAAAATGTCTTAATACGCAAGGAATTAAATTGGAAATTCGAGTGGAGAGTTGGGGGGAACTTTAACCCTATAAGAAGTAGTCAAATAAATGGAAAGCTGGTTGGAATATTTAATTATGAAGTAATTTGGCTGCTATTAAAAATGAACCAATTAATTCTTACATCATTTGTAAATATCAATAAATAGATTTTTAGTTATATTTTGAGTGGATTGTTATTTACAAATTTAAAGAAAAATAAAATAATTAAAAGAAATATTTTTTAAAGGAAAAATACTTGATAAACGTTTGATACTACGCAATGCTTTATCTATTTTATATAAAATCGAGCCTTTTTTTAGACATTTCTTTATGTCTTATTTTTACAGAAGGTTAAGAACTTTCCCATTTTCCTATCCGACTGATAGAAATCAATCGCCTCCCACTCACCTGGCAACTAATTGGCACACGTGTCCCCCACAGCACATCCAATCAAGTAATCAGGTAGTCCATGGCCTCCGCCGTGCTAATTGCATCATTACTCACAGCTAATAAGCTGAAACTTTGCCTCACGGCGCAACTTTTGCCATTGCCCACTTTTTGGGGGGCCATCTGTCCGTCGGTCGAACATTGCGGCTGATGGGCTCTTATGGCAGGGATCAAATCACCTGGCCAGACCACAAAAACCAGTCCGCAAACGGCTTTAAATGGGACCTGGCCTTGGGCAAATAAATGCTGTGGATTCTATTCGATTAAAGGAGGTTTCTATCTATCTTGATCTCTGGCTTACATGTTATTTTTGTGTACATTGCGAAAAAATGGTAGTTGTATTCATGCATTAAAATTTAGAATTTAAAGGTTTTGTTTGTAAAAACGTATTATTAAAATTGAA
This sequence comes from Drosophila prostipennis, assembly GCA_037075205.1. NCBI lineage: Eukaryota > Metazoa > Arthropoda > Insecta > Diptera > Drosophilidae > Drosophila > Drosophila prostipennis. The sequence continues at coordinate 765,134 of JBAMCJ010000409.1, forward strand.
ATCATAATTATATGAATTTATCATATATTTATTTCATAAAAAAATTTTTTTTTTTTAAGTTGTATTTAAAAAAAAAAAAATATTTCCTTTTCTAGAAATCTTTCTTTTAAAAAATATGCTTGAATGATTGATGAATTTATATACAATCGGATCCTTAAATTAAAATTAGAAAACTGCGGGATAAACAAAAAATATCTTTATAAATTTTCCTCCTGTTCCAAATGTATACAAATTTTAATTTTAATTTTCCAAATGTATTCTTGTTTTTGCAAGGATTTCGTAGCCACTGTTAGAATCTCTTTTTGCGATCTGGCCCCACAGCTTAATTTCCTGGCGCAAATATCAACAAGGGCAAGTGAGATGCGCCGCCAAGATGAAGCCGGCATCCCTAAAGCGCTCTAATGAAATTACAAACAGCTGTAGGGATGCTGGGGCATTGGTGGCATAGAGTGGCAGAATGTGGCAGCAACTCGAGCGGAGTCGACACAAGACCCTGTAAGCCAAAGTGGCAGTGGGAAGTCAACTAAAACTAAGCTCGTTTAATGCGTTGCATAAGCGACAAGCGCGAGCAGGCCAGCAAACACAGGCAAACAGCCACAGACACACATTTATTCCACCAGACAGACAACAGGAAACACCTACGAACCGGAAATGGAGACAAGAAGAAGAACAGGGGCCAAAAAGGAAAAACAAGTTCTCGCGCGCACGCCGGCATTTGCACTTTTACGTTTATCCCGAGGATAATTTAAGACCCCATACAAATGCAAACAAATGAGCGCAATCCCCTGACATCCCCCATCCCCACCCACTTACATACATTCATACGTATTCCAGTTAAAGGAAGAACACAAAAAAACAACATTTATTTACTTGCAAGTAATACCCGGTAATGGGTTTTTAAAACAAATCCGCTGCGGGCCTGTAAATGAACTCCTCTCTTTCCGTCTGGCAATTAAATTTCAAATATCAACACACAACACACAACATACACACATTCGCACCAAGGGAAAGTGTCATTATATAGTTAATTAAACAAACATTTTGTGCAGATAAAACGCTTTAATTAATGCTCTTACAGGACTCGAATAACCTAGCAGAAGTTCGCATTAAATCTCTCCCCCGACATCCCCGAAAGCCCCGCGAAACACCTGAAAAGTATGCAATGAAAATTCCTTTCGTGCCTGTGTGGCTCGTTTCTGCCATTTGATGTGGGTCCTTTTGGGCTACTCGGTGGGTTTACCGTTATCTATGGGGCTGTGGTAAAAAATAACTGGGATTGTACAAAAATGTAATCTACCTTCGTATAAATCAAGGGAATTTTTGAAACCATCCCAAAAATGTTAAAACTAATATGTAGTTGCTAACTACATTTTTGAAAAACATTTTTATATTTTAGATAGAATTTTGATTTATTTACCTTTTAATTGAATTCTAATGGCAATATATTTTTATCAGGTCTAGAATTTTTTTAAAATAGCAGTGTTACCTGTAACTTTATCGTTGATATAACTTTATGCATTTTAAATATATTTTAGATGTATTAACTTCTTAATTTTATTTAATTCTACTTCTCATTTATATTGCTTAGATATTTGTAGGTCAAATTTAGGCAAAATCGTAAACTTTATAGGTTTTCGTATGATTATTTTTTTATTTATTACAACACATTTTAAAAGACAATTTTTCAGAGGTATTTCCTTATTATTTGTTTATTTTGTTTTGTTTTTAAATTAGCCATCTTCATTCTCCAGGTCACCTTCCCTTCGATCCTTGTCCTCACACTTAATTTACCTCTTTATATTGCCTTTCTTTTATACATATTTCGTCCACGAGCTGTCGCTGGGCGTGCGATTTTTCAATATCCGGGCGGAACATAAATGACCACTTTGATGGGCTTGCTGCAGAATCCCGCCCTTCACTTCACTCCAAAAAATGGAGACCCCATGCCGTGTGACACATGGTCTCGTGTTGACGCGCCATAAAATATGCAATGCATGCAGTGTGTCAGCGTTTTAACCGCCCAACCGTCCAACCACCCAAAAACACCCCACCCGGCTGGCCCCACCTGATTTTATTCCCCAACTCCCATAACTCAGCGCGGGGTCGCGAGGGGACCAGGCCAAAAGTCATTTCGTTTTTTGTCAGGCCCATCGCACAAAACTATCAATAATACGCCACGCCCACGAGCAAGCACCCATTCCATACGAGATATATATAAATATATATACACGATATACAGGGAGCAGTTTCGGCCCAGTGGAGCACCACATTCAGACATATATAAACTGTTTTGCTTTATGACTTTTATATGCAGCCGAGCGGTTGCGGGGGCACTTGCAAATATTTTTAATATGCTTCGGCGAATGTGTTGTGGGTTAAAAAAATAAAGAAATAAAAAAATAAAAGAACGCTTACAATGGTGCTGGCTCCATTGGGTTTTTTACGTGCGCTGGCCCCTTAAATGGTGGAAACACCGCTTGGCATATTGAATAAAGTGGACAACATTTTTGCCAAAGGATCGGATCGGATCGCTGGGTTTTGTGGGTTGGTCACGAGCTTGGTTTGTTTAGCTTTAAAATCCACTAAATGGCTGGGGCTAACAGGATGTGGTGGATGCAGGATCCAGGATGCTGGTTGGCAGTGTATATGCAGCAGGATATACGCAAAACCAAAACCGACATTTGGTCCGCATGCATATGCATTCGCCCCCTGCCCGCCCGAAAAGAGAAATGCACAGAGACAGACATGAAATTCAATCAATTGGAAATTCCATATCAGTGAAAATATTTTAATATTTATGCAAAATATTTACGCACAGGGCAAAGGGAGTAGTAGTAGTAGGGAGGGATATTTAGCAGGTTTACCCAGCGAAAATAATAATATTGAAATTGATTTTATTCATAAGGACGTTGAATATTTATGCAACCGTGTTCAATGTAATTATGGCATTGGTTGTGTTTTTTGTGCAAGTGCTGCTGGTTATGAAAATGGAAATGAAAATGAATAACGAATAATGAATGGCATAGGTAAATACATATTTATATAATGGAATGTAATACGTACGCTGAGATTTATGGTATATTTTTTTGTCATGACAGAACAATCTAAGCTTATCTCCCCAGCCAAAACAAACACGAGCTTATCCATCGGATGCAACTCACGTTTGGGGCTTTGGAATTGCAATTGCAATGCTACGCTATGTCACCCATTCTATATGGCTTGTCATAGCCAACCGCTTTTGACATCCAGCTGTCAAATGCAGCTCTCTCTCTCGTTGCACTTCTCCAATCCAAGAAGGATTTCGTTTGTCTCATTTGCCCACACCCTCAATGAATGTCACATTTGACAAGCACTTTCTTTCTTTCTTCCTTCTAACGCCATTTTTGTTTGCCATGTTGTTTCTGGTTTGACAGTTATGGCACACAGATATCTTACTCTTTTGTTATTGCCATGTGTTGGAAATAATCTTGTTGGGGTAGGAAAAATACTTGAGTTTATCGCATTTCAGAGAAATAGTTTTTGAAATTCCAGTTTAAAATTTCTAATATATTTATAAAGAGTGGAAATCAAATCTTTCGGTTATTTTAAAGAATTAATATTTAAATTTAATTAAGTAAATATTTATTTTAGAGCCCTGCGTGAATAATTCAATTTTTTGAATTTGATTTACTTAATTTAATTTTATGTGATTTTCTAATACATTTCGAATTGAATGACTGAATGAATAAATTTTATAAATTTTTTGAATTAGCCAGACTTTTTTGTGCTTTCTTTTGAGAACAAAAAGTTAAAAAAAATTTGAAAAATCAATGTTAACTGCATAGTGTATATAATTCAAGTAGATTGAACCACAAAATTATGCCCCCTTTTTCTTTAAATAAGAATGTCGTTTGAATTATTTTGGAATTCATTAAATTCTATTAAACTCAAAATTTAAATAATTCACATACAAAAAAAAATTCTAAGTAATTCATTGAATTAATTCATGCAGGGCTCTAATTTATTTATACAATTTATTTTTATACCTATTCAATTTTACAATCAATCTTCAATCTTTACTTGTATTTCTGTGTTTGAAAGTTATCATGGTTTGTAACCTGGTTCGTAATAGGTTAATTTCGAATTAATTTTAAAGAATTAATATTTAATTTTAATTTAGTAGATATCATGACTTATAAACTAATTTTCCCTTTTTTCTTGCAGATACAAAATCGAGGTGGCGGGCAAGAGTCTGCCAGTTCTCACCAATCTGGATAAAGGTCGCTATGGCGTGATTGTGTTTGAGAATCTGGACAAGTACCTCAATATGGACAAATGGAATCGGGAGCTGTTGGACAAATATTGCCGGGAGTACTCGGTGGGAATTGTGGGCTTCGTGAGTCCCAGCGAGGAGACTCTGGTGGGTGCCCAACTCCGGGATTTTCCGCTGTTTGTCAACACCAATCTGAGGCTTCGAGATGCCAGCTTGAATCCCTCCTCCTCGGTGCTTCGATTAACCCGAGCGGGGGAGACGGCCTGGGGTGCCTTGCCCGGCGATGATTGGGCTGTTTTCCAGCATAATCACAGTACCTACGAGCCAGTGGAGTGGGCTCAGCGAAACACTCAAGAATATCCGGCGGACAGTGTGGGCCAGGTCCAACTGCCGCTGACCACCGTGCTCCAAGATCGCGGACAGTTGGATGGCATACAGAGAGTTCTCTTTGGCAGCAGTCTGCGCTTCTGGCTTCATCGCTTGGTCTTCCTGGATGCCCTGAGCTATCTAAGTCATGGACAACTTAGTCTTAATCTCGAGCGTATGATTCTAGTGGATATAGATGATATATTCGTGGGTGAAAAGGGCACAAGACTGCGGCCGGATGATGTTCGAGCACTGATAGCGACGCAGAAAAATATAGCATCCATGGTTCCGGGCTTCCGGTTTAATCTGGGCTTCTCCGGAAAGTACTATCACCATGGAACGAGGGAGGAAAATCTCGGCGATGATTTCCTGCTGCAGAACGTCCAGGAGTTCAACTGGTTCTCACACATGTGGAAGCACCAGCAGCCCCATTTGTATGATAACCTCACCCTCCTGATGGCAGAAATGCACTTAAACTACGCCTTTGCGGTGGATCACAATATACCCACAGATTCGGGTTACTCCATATCACCACACCATTCGGGCGTTTATCCCGCCCACGAACTACTGTATCTGGCTTGGAAGAAGGTGTGGAACGTTAAGGTTACTTCGACGGAAGAGTATCCGCATTTGAGACCCGCTCGCCTGCGGAGGGGATTCATTCATCGCAATATAATGGTGTTGCCCAGGCAAACTTGTGGCCTCTTCACCCACACCATGTACATTGATCGCTATCCGGGCGGCAGGGATAAGCTGGATGAATCGATTCAGGGCGGTGAGCTCTTCCAGACCATCGTGTATAATCCCATCAACATCTTCATGACGCACATGTCCAACTATGGTTCGGACCGTCTGGCCCTGTACACATTCCAATCGGTGATCAAGTTCCTGCAGTGCTGGACCAACCTCAAGTTGGCCTCGGCGCCGCCAGTTCAGCTGGCCGAAATGTATTTCCGGCTGCATCCGGAGGAGGTGGATCCGGTGTGGGGCAATCCCTGTGACGATGTGCGGCACAAGAAGATCTGGTCGAAGACCAAGAACTGCGAGTCGCTGCCCAAGTTTCTGGTGATTGGTCCGCAGAAGACGGGCACAACTGCCCTGTACACATTCCTATCCATGCACGGCAGTGTAGCGAGTAATATCGCCAGTCCGGAAACATTCGAGGAGGTGCAGTTCTTCAACGGCAATAACTATTATCGGGGCCTGGACTGGTACATGGACTTCTTTCCCTCGGAATCGCTGCCGAACACGAGTTCTCCGATGCCCACGCAGCTGGGGGCGCCGCGCTTTATGTTCGAGAAGAGTGCTACCTATTTCGATGGCGAGGCTGTGCCAAAGAGAACCCATGCCCTGCTTCCACATGCCAAGATCGTGACGATACTGATATCGCCGGCCAAGAGGGCCTATTCCTGGTACCAGCATCAACGTTCCCACGGCGATGTTATTGCCAATAACTATAGTTTTTATCAGGTAAGATTTATTTATCATTAGTTAAAAATAATACTTTACTTTAAAGTATAACTTGAAAAATGTTCATGTTAGTATCGATATTATCGATATTCTTCGATTTTTAGACGTTTTATTAGAGAGTAACTTGTGTGCAAAGAAATTGTTCTAGTTCCAAATTAGCTTTTTATACAAAATTATTTAAAATCACGAATTATTCTAATGCAAGTGCTATAAACAGAATTTGTTTTCCTTAAAAACAGATATTATCGATACGATATTGTGAAAATATCGATATTTTTCAAACCATATTTTAAATTAACGATTAGAGTCTGGGGTATGTACCTAAAAATAAAGTATATCTTTTTATTACATACGAAAATCATTACTATTCCAACTTTGAACTCTATTAAAAACCATAATTAACTCGCTTTATTGCTTGCTGTGCGGAACAAATACTGCCCCCTTGATTGATATCCATTCGATATGAAGTCGAGCGAATACAAATTCCCCAAATTGCAATTTCTTATCTCGCACTGTGGGGGAAAATGAAAAGAAACATTTAAGCAAATAGGAAAATTCATTTCGGTTCACCTCAAAAGAAAATCGAGAAACACAAAACAAAAGCAAAATAAATGTAGGAAAATCCTGTTTTAATTCGAGCAACTTGTGGGACTTGTGCTGCTCCATTGTGGCCAGTATAGTAGGTGCCTCACATCCTCCACCTTCTTTCGTTGATTCTTTGGCACATTTCATTTGAATTCCATGCCGGAAAATTTCTATTTGCACCCGAGCTTGTCCCACAAACGAACACATGTACGAATGCCTCAGATTACTCCGCCAGCTTGCTCTGACATGTGTCCAGGTCCAGGCCAAGGCACTCAAAATTCGTTGCCACTCCTTGAATGGCCATGTGCGGAAGTTGTACACTTTGAATAAAGCGGGCGAGAATAGAGAATTCACTAGGGAATTAGAACAAGATTTATTTTCGTATTAAAATACTAAAATAGGAGTTAAAATTTAACAGGGAATTATTGCAGTTGCCTTACGTTTCAAAAAGAACATTGACCGAAAAAAAGTTATACTTAATAAAGAGGTGATAAAATAAGAATTGAAATATAATAGACACTTTAATGTTAGTGAACTATTTTTTTTTAATAATTATGTACCTTAAAAACAACTATGAGAACCTAACAATCAAAAAACAATTATCCATTTTTTTATTAAAGGAAATAAATCGGTCAAAAAATAATAATAAAAATATAAAAACTTTGACAACCTAACAATCAAAAAAATTATTTAAATGTTTAAAAAATAAGTATATTTTTAACGAAAAAAGATACTTATATTTTATTAAATAAAATGCTAAGACAACATGCTTAGAACAAAATTTTTAAATTTTTCAAACGGTCATAAAAATAATACTTTTTTTAAGTACATTAAAATGTTTTTAAATCCCCTAGCACCAGTGTTATTTAAGTTTTATTTAAGAAACATAGAAATAAATGATTATTTAATAAAATATCTCAATTTCTTTGGGTGCATATGATTTTCATGTTTTGAAATAACACTGATTCCACACCATTCCACTTGTATTCGCCCTCCACTTGAACAGGTCATAACGGCTAGTGACTCGGCACCCAGGGCACTGAAGGATCTGCGGAACCGCTGCCTAAATCCCGGCAAGTACGCCCAGCACTTGGAGCACTGGCTGGCCTACTATCCCGCCCAGCAGCTGCACATCATCGACGGCGAGCAGTTGCGACTGAATCCCATCGATGTGATGAACGAGCTGCAGCGCTTCCTGAAAATCCAGCCGCTGCTCGATTATTCAAATCACCTGCGATACGACGTGAAGAAGGGCTTCTACTGCCAGGCCGTCAGCGAGAAGCGCAATAAATGCCTCGGCAAGTCCAAGGGGCGTCAGTATCCGACGATGGATGAGCGCAGTGCCAAGCTGTTGCAGCGGTGAGTAAAATCGAAATTTGCCCCGAAAAAGGGGAAATACGTTGAAGGTGGGAAAATCATGAAAAGTTCGAGCCATCAGTCGTCGGTGTGAGTGATTTGGGACAGACAGGAGGACGAAGGACGAAGGACGAGGAGCAGGAGGAGCACACAGCACACAGGCAGCTGCTTTGAGTGAAGGATTAATGAACATATGTGGCCATGGGTTGTGGGGACAAAACTCCAAGCTTTTATTCTTTTTCTGGTTTTTTCCTTTTTGTGTAGCGTGAAGAAGGGTATGTGCCACTTTGCGGCCGCTAAAAGTGCACTTTGCTGTACTGCGATTTCGTCGGTATGCCAGCTGTTGTCAGTTGACAGGGAAAACGATTTGCCGGGCGGGGATTTTTCTAGGCCAACAAGAAGAGCCACACGGAAAATAAACGGAAACGGAGATGGACAGATGGACTACTTTGTGAGGCATTCAACTGGAGTAAATGGGAAATATATCAGGGGAGTTGTGGAGTTGGATGGCCAAATAAAAGTGCTTGTAAGCTGGGGAAATTTGTTTCCTTACGAGATTTCACGTGGATGTGGGGCTAAAAAAAATAGTGAATGGGATTTGTGGAGTAAGAAGTTTATTAGTGAAAATAAGAATCGAAATTGAAGTAATTTTCTCTGGGGTTTCACCAAATATTATCTTAAAAGTGTAGCTACAAATCTCCTTTTCAGCTCTCAGCAAAACCAAATGGTTCATAAAAACAATCAAGAGACGACGACGCCAAACTGAAGTAAAATATTCAAAAACTTGGCCAACAAAGAGGTGCTGCCGAGATAAGTCCCTCTGTCGATCTGCATATTTGTTCTGACTTTGAGGCGGCGGCAAGCGAGCGATTTGAAATTTGAAATTCTAATTCTGCGTTCTTCCTGCATTTCTGATGGAACATTTCTCTGTTTTTCTTCTTCCGCTTGCAGATACTATCTGAATCACAATACGGCGCTGGTGAAGTTGCTCAAAAAGCTGGGCTCGCGGCCAATACCGCAATGGCTCAAAGACGACCTGTCCACGGGCACGTGATAGCAGCTGTTCGGCGGCGGAGGAGGCGGCGGCGGTGGCATCAGCAGCATAGGAGGCATCAAGTATCGCAAATTGCGGGCTAAACTCAGGAAACAGCTGCGTTGGCTGCATCTGGCGGCCGAAAGTGCGGAGAGCAGCGCCCAGCGACGACGACGTCACAACTAACAGGATGAAAATGAGGCGAAAATGAAAATTCGATGGAAAACCCATCAGCAAAGCTCTAATTTTCACGTTCGGCTGGCTTTTGCGATGGCGAAAAATAGACATGAATTACTTGTTTCTAAGTTCTAAAGTTTGATTTATATTTATTCTTTGGATTTTATGTGAAAGCGATTTTTTGTAATTCGAATTTTTGTAACAAATTTTTGAAAATCAAATTTGAAAAGTACGATTTTTAATATTCTTGGTTCAAGCCCTAGTCAATATAAAATTTAAAAATTTGCTTTAAAAATAGTAATTGAAAAAATTTATTTTTCCAAGACCTTAAATATTATTTTGTATTAAATATAAAATATCTTTTAAATATTTAAAACAAACATTGTAAATCACCAGCGCAAAAGCTTGCCAAACGGGAAAAACAAAAAGTCGCCGGCTTATAAACAGCTTAAAAACAGCTGCTGTAGAAAAAAAGATAAATTAAGAAGGGAAAAAATAACATAATTAGTCGCTTTTAACATGCATAAATCTTTTTTGTTTGTTGCTATTGCAGCTAATTAATGTCACTGCAGTTGTCAGCTAAAGTTGTACAGATTGTGTGTGTGCGTGCGTATCTGTGTGAGTCTGTTTATCTGCGAACATTGTGTAAATAGGCGTGTGTGTGTGTGTGTGTGCTTACGCATTATAAATTATCATAAATAATATCATGAGGCATCATGAATAAATGCATAAATGCGCTTTGTTAGTTGTTTAATGTTTATTAGTTGGTAATGGCGAATTAAGCGCCTAATTAAGTTTACGCATAATCCAGCACTTTCGTTATTACCTCAGACACCGCGATTCAGCTCTCCGCATCCTAAAGACTCGATCAAATGACTTTTGACAACTCTAAACACACATAGCTACATATGTACTACTATTCACACACGGCAGCCGCAGAAACTTCTGTGTACTTTAAGCAATTTTAAATCCATGCCAAAACTGTGAGTTCGTTCCAGCAGTTAGCGAGTGCTACATAAATAGAACAGATATACAAATATCGGAATAGTCTTACGTTAAGCATAAGGCTGCCTCTATCCCCTAAGTGTACCATAGATGTTTTTAGCCCCTAAGCCTAGTGAGTAGACCAGAAAATGCGCTTGTCACAGGCCCCCATGTAAAACTGTAAAATTCTAGTTGTATTTTTAACGCAGCACTAAGCAAAGCTCTATTGTATAGTTGGATATATGCGTAACTGTATGAGAACTAGTTCAAGTTTAGATTGGTAATGCGACAATAATAAAAGCGAAAATTATTGCAAGTGTAAAATGAATTTGGTGTTTTTTGATGGGAAAATTGGAAAATTAAATAGAGTGGTTATCTGAGTAATTCAGAAACTACTGCCGTCCATCATACAAACAAATATTGGAAAAGGAACCAATTTACTATTTTTAAATTGAATTGAACAGAAATCTCATTTATTTAATTTTTATTTTAAAAATAACGGGTTTAAAGCAAGCAGTGCATTTAGCGAATACACACTTTACAGTTAGCAAGGGCACCCACCACGGTTAGCAAGCACATGCTCCACATTTCGCGAATACACCATTCATTTGCTTGGTGTTAATCCACCATAGTTAGCGAGTACATACTTTACGCTTAGCGGAGTTCGCCTCCAAAATAAAACATCGATTGCTAAAGGTCTAGCAAAATCGATACTATTCAAAATCAAAAATCTTCTTTTATTCAATCTTTCTATTTTAAAACAATATTTGTGCGTTTTACATTAAAGTGTTTTTGAAACTTCAGTTCCTTTTCTCATAAATAAATTGAACCTAATCGAGAAAAATTCGTATTGTTGAAATGGAGCGCATTGACTTCAAAGGGTATTAATCATACGCACCGTTACCATTAAATCTAACTGTCACACACACCGTATGAGTAATTTTTATTGAAAACATGAACAAGTACACCAAATTAGGTTAATTTAATCGGTTTAAGACCACAGTTCACCGATTTTCGCCTATTTTCAGTCGCCCAATACTCCATTTATATTTATTCCAAGTATAAATTAAAATTAACTAAATATTTGTATTCGTATATCAGTAAAAATATTTACTTGTGTTGTATCCATTCTCCACTTGTATTACCAAATTAAGTAAATATTTTAAAATTCATAACTTGCCGCCTTCTTTGTCAGTGAAAACAGTGAAATCACAAGAAAACAATCGATGGTTGCTATAGTGTTACGTATAAATGAATATACTTACGTATAAATGACACTTACGTATAAAATAAATGACAAAAATAACGCATACGCCTAGTGTTCAAAATATTCATATTAAAAAAAATACAAAAAAATATTTTTTCATAATTTGGCGCTAAGTTGAAAGTGAAAACAGTGAAACTTGCAGGAATGCAGTCGATGGTATCCGATAGTGCCGATAGGGGCGATAGTATCGGCACAGCACAGCTTTTTCCCCGTATCTTTCAGTTATTTCATTTCTGTAGTTCTTTCGTGGCGGTTGTGGGTGTCAATGTTTTTTAATTTTATTGACAACTTTAAATATTAAACTTTAAATACTCGCTACTCGACTTGTATATTTGAAAAAAATATATATTAATTTAAGAAAATAACGGTATATATTATAAATGATAGCCGCGTCGGATTTAAAACGAAAACTATTTGTTTAAATAATACAACTAGATAGCTATAGCCCGATAAAAATAGCACGTGCTAACAGGTACTCGGGCAGTTAACGACAGTTGCAAAAAAAAGAAATATTAATTATATCGCGTGTTTATATAGCCGGCTTAAAATATAAAAAGTTGTGGGCGAAGAGAGTGCGAAGAGAGCGAAGGAGAGAGAGTGCCCAGCAAAACGCCGCCTTGTTAATTATTAAATTGCCAGAATATATATCTTTCCATATATAATTCTATTCCGAGTGATAATCGTTGGGTTTTTTGCCCTCTGCGCCGCGTATGAGAAGTTAAAGAAGAGCTGGGTAAAAACCGGTAATTCTCTCCGCCCCTCCACCTCTCCAAAATTCTCCCCTTTCTCCTTTTTGGCGCCCGTTCTTAGTTGTTTTTGTTGTTGTTACTGGCGGCTTGTTGCATTTTCCTTTTTTTCCTTAACTTACATACTTTTGCTTAAGCAATCAAAAAATCAACACAAATCATAGCAAAATGTTTAGTGAAAGCGAAATTTTTATTGTTCTGTATTGTTTATTTTGTCGTGAGAGTCTTATCAACTTCGGAGGTTCTAACGGTACTTTTGGAATCTCCGATGATGAAAGAGGTGTCGCCAAAGAATCCGTTTCGAATAAATAATACTCAATTCGTTAATAGAATTTCTAAATTTGGTTTTGGATGAGAGGTCGTGCAAAGCCTTCCCAGTGTTTATAATATTTCGTATTTATTTGAAAAAAAAACCACAAGTTGGACGTCGAGAAAATCCAAGAAGTTCCGATATTACTCATTATTTAACCCCCCTCCGTAACCGGTGTTTTTGTGATTCACAAAGGAGAGCAACGAAGAGTATTCAGTGTGGTGTAGTGTCCAGCTGTAGAACCAGTTCCAGTTAACCCGGCGAATCATGTCCAGAAATAGGGCTGCCATGGTCAGCGCCTTCCGGCTGTTCCTTCGACCCTCGACCACCACCACCCATCGCAGTCTCGCCCTCCGCGTGGCCCCCGTCACGACCTTTGCCCTGGTGAGTACTTACTACATACAAAGTTCCTCTATAGTGTGGGAATACCTACAATGAGCACTATCTGGGGAAGTCGCGCTCCGGGGGAGCAGCTGTTGCCGCAGTATCGGATCTATAAAAATACACGCACTTGTTTTACGAATGTGAATAAGCGCATGCTAACAGCATTGGCTAAAATTATAGAACCATAAGTCGGGAAAATTTCAGAAAATCAAAAGTGTGTAGGTCAGTTTTTGCTTTTTAATTTTTTATAAACTTAAGGTATGAATTTATCATAAAGAAAATCTTTAAAGGTTTTTTCAAGGCTTAGAGACAAGTGTTTTAAGTTTTTGAAACACTGAAATTACTTGTTCATGTATTTTTCGAACGTTCCCAGTTTGACATTACAAAATTAAATATTCTGGTATTATATTTTAAAGAATTTCTTTAAAATGGGGTTGCTATAATTTTGATCACCACTGTCTGCACACAGATGTAGTTCCGAACAGTCGCACTTATATAGAAATGCCAAACATGCGTTTCTTGTCCATTTTCTTATGTGTTGTGGGCACATTTTGTGTTTCAAATTATTAAAATTTATGCAAAGAACCAGTCTGAAAAGTATAATTTAAGCATACATATATATCTACATGACATACATACGTGCATATGGCTCTCATTTCTCTTGCTCTCCTCCCCCTTTCTCTCTTTCGCCCCATTCCATCCTTTTTGGAGCTCCAACTCCAACTTTATATGGAGTTTTACTCTCTCCATAATTTACTCCACTGCTCTCTCTCTCTCTCACCATTTCCTCTTGTTGTTGTTTTTGCACCTGCGCGAAAAAAGGCCAAAGCAATAACAACAAAAACAGCTGTCAGAAATGTTTATCATCACATGACATGATAGATAGGAGGGGGGTGGGCGGTCCAATGGGGGAGGGGCGTTGATACATAGATGAGTGATTGTGGTAATTTTTTAGAGAGCAAAGTTTGGAACAATTAGCACTCGCTGTGGCTTCCCAGTGTTCATTAAACTGTACGTCATTGATTTAATTAATTTGGCTGAGTCACCTCAGTGATGCTCGATTGGTATTTTCTAACAAATATCAACAAAATTGCTTATCAGTTCACTTTCCAAGCTAAGCTAAGTGAATCAGCCAAAGCAACTAAACCCAGAGTACAATCAAAAAGCACAGTAAAACTTCGCTGATGCATATTTGGCAAGTCTTAAAGAACTAGTATAAAATTTTGAATATAAAGAATAATGATTTAAGATTTAAATTAAACATATACAAAAAAATTATTAAAATCAAAAAAAAACTTTTTAAATAATAATTTTAATTCTTGTTTTCGTTATTTTTAAAATAGTATCATAATCACAACATTAACTAAATTACATTTTTTTAGTATTATTTGACTATTTTTGATTTACATTGATACCGAATATCTTAAAAAGAATAGATCCCATGTGAAATTATGAAATACTTTTTTATAAATTTTAAAGAACCTAAACTAAAGTTATTTTCTTTCAACTAAATTTTCAGAAAATCTCGATAAGGATCCGCTTAACAGACTTCCTACTGTCAGGAGACTCATTCAACCGGCGTGTATTCTACTATATCTTTTATGCCAAACTCGATTTGCATACGAAATGATTAAATACGCCGTTATTTGCTCAGCTCAAGTGTCGGCAAGAGCGGGCGGCTTTTGAGCTTTTTTATGTTTGCGAAGAGAGCGGGACAAACAAAAAACGAGTGTTGATGACATTGGGGCGTAAAAAGGGGAGATTGTATATATTTTGTACGGGGATTATTTACTTTTTAGCAGGTTATTTGCTCGACTTTCCGTTCTTACGAGTGTCTGTCTCAATTTGCATTGTTGTTTCTTGCGCTCTTTCTTGGCTGATTAAGGCAAATAGAAAAACGACAGCATTGATTGTCAAGCTCAAAAGTTTGGGGAAGTGCTTGACCCGGATTTCCATTTTTGGCATCTTAACGTGTCACAGTGTCTCCATATCACGCTCCAATTTTTTGCACTTTAAATCTCTGGGCGTTCGCGAAAAAATAAATAAAGTCCAGGGGATTTGTAGAATTTTTGGGAGACCTCTCCGCATTTTTTTTTTGTTTTCGTAGAGCACAAAAACTTTTATTGGCGCCATTTGGTCTGCCCTACAATACACACTAACACAAACACACACACACGAACAAACAGACACAGAACGTGTGTTGTTACATCCCCATCCCCATCCCCATGCCCATCCCTTTTCCCCCTCAACATAGCTGTCTCTGTCCGACATTTCCTTTTCAATGGGATTTTTGGCTTGCCCTCGAATTTCGGCTTTTTTGCATTTTGTTGCCATTTGTTTTGCCATATTCCTGTTTCCTGGGGCGTGGCACACACACAAATATATGTATAACTGAACAATGACAGTTGGAATAATAGTTAACCCCAGTATTGTTCTTGAAAAATTGAGAAAATATAATTCTAACCAATTATACAATTATTTTTCGCTTCCAAAAGTTTTTACACAAATTGTTTCACCACAAACTTTTTAATTACATGAATAATTTTGTATAAAATATCACAATTTTGGGAATTTTAAAACTTTTATAACCAAAAAAGGGAAAGGAACTTTTAGAGTTATTGAATTGAAAATATCCTGTGTTCCCATCTCTACTCGCATAGCAAATTAACACAATTTACCCTTCCAATTTATTTATATATTTTTTTCCCAGACATTATAGACATTAAAGTACATTTTTTTGCTGATTAGTCATTTTGAAAAAATATTTTATCTTTATGTACTTATCTTACTAATGAATGCCGAATAAACGTTAAGTGTCACTATAAATACTTTCAGCCTAACAATAGGAAATCAAGAGTTTGTGGTTAAAATCAGTTTTGTTGTTTTTCTATTCGATTATATCCATTGCGGTCAATAAACTGTTGATACTAGCAAACCTATTCAAACCTTATTATTTTAACCACAATTGTATATAACCGGGAATTTTCTCTGCCGGTGAACAATTATTTTCCGACTGAAACAACTCGTTGCGATGGGCGATCAATTGATATTTGATTAAATGCACGAGTGCCATGATTCAGGCTTTGGAACCGGCTTTATTTGTGCATCTCTGAGTGCCAATGTGTGTGCACAAACAGAGAATCGCATGCATAAAACCCGATGGTCTGGCAAAATGAAAACAACGCGGTACTTATGCAAATGGAATTCATCATATCCAAAGCAAACCTGCACAGGTTGCACATAATGCAGCCAAAGGTCAGCAGCTTAAAGCCAGGGCTTAAAGTCGTGTGGTGGTCGTAAACCACAATATGGGACTTTTTACCAAATCTGCCCATTAAATCAGGCTTAGTAAATGATACTTAAAATTCACTTTCTGACTCTGTAAGTTTTTCCCACTTTTCCTGCACACTTTTCATCGTTTTTAGCTTATCTCAGCTTTTGGAGGTTTTGCACTTAAAGAAATGTGTACCAAATCATAATTCTAGAAATCTTAATCACACCATCGAAATTTAAAACCTGAAATAAACTTTGAATTTCAACTTTTCAATTTGAAGTTAACAACCTTGATTGCAATTCATGTCACGATTGCCAAATCGTCTTTATATTCTTAATTAGCATTTTATTATAGACTGAGTTAAAGTTCAATTCTCACATTTAAAGTATTTTATTTCATTTTTCCATAAAATAAAAATTTTACATTCCTACTGGTGATTTTTTACGGCGTATTGACAACTCTGCGCTCTCCTCTGTGATTCTCATAAACACTACCACCTCAGGTGAAGAGCTCTTCAGGACTAAAGTTTTTTTTTAAATCTTTCTTAGACTCGCTTAACCTCATCTGCCAGTTTTTCCTGCTAATTCCGAACAAGGCCAAAGTTCTACCAAGTTTTTTTTTGCCGGCTGTCAGAGCAGAGTAAAGCACTTAACTTATCAGCAGTTTTTTCTTGACTTTCGCTAATCTCCTTCTTAAATACTATCAACTATTGTTTGATCAGCAAGTTTCTGCGGCTCTTACCTTAAAGTCGCCTAAAAACATTCGACTTAACCCGTACACAAACAGTCAAGCCGCAGAAAATCTGCATATTATAGGAACGGCTTTTCGCCTAACACCCACTCACCCCCTATATTATTCTTCACTCCAGGGCTTTTCCTTGCAAACTTGTGCACGTTTTCGCACATTTATCAGTGTTGCAAAATCTTTGCTTAGCTATCAGGGAAAACCGAAAAGCAAATTTCCCCACCAGACGTTGCAAAAATATTTGCATGCATATATATGCAGTACGTACTATTTGAGAGGATATTCGGGGAAGAGGACGAGCGAGGATTATACGCGTAATTAATGCTATCGTAAACCGACGGAGGCGGGTGCTCGGCTGATGTCACAAACTAGCGAGACCTCATTAGAGCTGGCGCTGTCGCTTCATCAGCAGAACTTAAAGTTATGCCTCCGAAATTGCCAGCATAACTTGCTCGTAATATTATTCAACCGACAAATAGCTAACAGAGTGAATATCTTTACGCCAAACAATAAAATTACACTTAACGAAAATTATGCTTTAAGGATTTATAATACAAAATTAAAATGTACTGTATTTTTATTACGGTGCAATGAGGAAATAAGATTGAAAATGTAATTAAATTCAAATGGAACTTGGTAGAACTTTTTCCTTGTTCGGATTAGCAGGAACAACGAGGAAATAAAGTTAAGCGAAGCCTGAAGAGTTCTTTACCTGAGGTAGCATTTATGAGAATCACAGAGGAGAGCGCAATTGAAATAAAAGTTGAAATAAATAAAAAACACCAATATTAATGTTAATGAAATGATTTTTAAAATAAAATATAACTGAAATAGTTAAAGTAAGTTTTAATTAAGTCGCTATTTATATGATAATAGTAATAATCAAGGAAACGTATAATTAATTCGAGTGTATTCATATTTATGTTTATCTTGGCCCCTGGCCCAAACTGGTAGCTATGGTAATATAACTTCTGCCAACTTAGCCTTTGCGTGCTATGGCCGTTGCTCCTGCACTTGACTTC
The DNA here is from genome assembly GCA_037075205.1 of Drosophila prostipennis. Classification (NCBI taxonomy): domain Eukaryota; kingdom Metazoa; phylum Arthropoda; class Insecta; order Diptera; family Drosophilidae; genus Drosophila; species Drosophila prostipennis. Next base: position 783,104 of record JBAMCJ010000409.1, read on the forward strand.
TGCTGTCGACAAGGGCGCCAACTGCCGAACCACCCCACATATACGAGCCCCACATATGTACAACCACCCATATAAAATCCCCACCCTATTTGCCCTCGAATCCCGCAACTTGTCGGTTTCAATGTTCGCTTTGATGTTTATCTAATGACTCTGCACCGAGCTGGGTTGCATGTGTATCCAATAGATACAAGTGGCCAAAAGCCCTCGCTGTATCTACATCTCTCCCCCTTTCGCCGGGCACTTGTAATCCAATCTCCGAAACTAAGTACGTATTTACAGTGCAGGTTAAACTGTAAGCGCCAGGGGAGAATCCCATGAACATTTACCCAATGTTGCTTATCAATTCGCGGCGCTTTTTTGATACCACTTATCAGCACTCACAGTCTCAATGAGAGTGTGTACTATACTATATATGAAAATGCTCAATTTTTAATACATAATTCACTTGACGAGGCCACGCGACCCCGAATCAGCTTAAATAAATTATTTGTTCAATTTATAAAATCCACTCAATTCAATTTAAACAGCATTCGGGGGGAGCATCGGGAGATCCCCCGATTGCGATTGACCTGCGCCATAAAATATTTCAATGTTGTCAGCATAATTCTGCGGAAAGCCACTCGGGTACTTTTGTTTGTGCACTGATTTTAATTCAATGTATTGACTACCAAATGCGTTTGGGTTGGCCAAACAGAGCCAAGTGGCTGCTAATTTATTTAGCAAATATTTGTGGCGTTAGCCACTTGCAGAACTCCATCGCTGTGCCACAATCTTTGAATAAATTCTAGACAATTTAAAGCCCAAACAAAGGCGAGGATAGGCAGCCGGACCCAGAGTGAACCGCATAAAAGGTTCGTTATTAATTCAGGCCGCATCGCAGGCTCAGCGGGTGAGTTTTGGTCCCAGGTTCCCAAGTTCCTCGAGTGTCAGCTGTTGTTGGTGTATCTTCCCAGGGTTTTCGGAGCACAAATGCTCCTATTATATGCAAATTTTCGTTGCGCTCCACAGGCGAAGCGAGAGTTTGCCTCAAAAATGAGCTACATAAATTTATTTTTGGTGTCCTACTCTCGGTAAGGGTTTTCATAATATCCACTTAAGTTTGTCATACGGTTGGCAAGTAGGGATTTAGAAGACAAATACGACATATTCGTTGTAAGGTCCTTAAAATGTGTAAATCTGTTGCTTTTGTGTAAGGATTATGCTTGGTAAATGTCCCTAAAAAATCCAACATATTTGGAATTTTTATGTCGACTTACATAAAAATGCATTTTTATAAAAATGTAGTTTATAATAATAATAATTTAAAGTACTCTAGTGTGCTCTATTAACTAATTACACATAAATGTATAATTTATGAATGCTTAAAAGTTTTTATTTATTTTGTTTTAGAAATGTTCATTTTTATTATTTTAAAAATGCACGTTTATAACTACGAAGCATATTAAATATTTACGACTAGCTTTGTGTTTTTTATACCAATTTATAGCGTAAATACCTCATTGGCTGTCCATTAAAAAAGGGACACGCAGCATAGTCCTTGTAAATTTTCTGTTTTTTTTTTCTGTTGTCGCCAGTCTAGTTTATTTTAGCCATAAAAAAAGGGACTGCATAATTTTGTTTTCATGCGGTTTTCCCTAAATGGAGCACTCAACATGCGGTTGGGTTTTTGTTGGCGCTTTTTTGTCGCCTACTAATTAGAATGGGATGTGGCCTCCTCGGGTCCTTTCTGATAAGCATTGGGGCGTGGCCCGCGGGGCCTGCCCTTTTTCACTGAGACCTATTTTATCGCCTTTTGTGAGTGTTAATTGTATTAAAATTAAAATGAAAATTACCCGCGCAAGGTCGTGTCCTGGAAATAGCTCATGCACATGGCCAAGACACTTTCGAAGGAAAACACAAGCACACACACACACACCCTTTGGTTGGAAAGTGTGAAGGGTCCTTTGAAGGAACATATTTTTTTGGAGCGGCTTTTCGTTTTCCTTGGCAGCTGGCAGCTGGATTTTCCTTCAACCCACAAGAGAGAAGCATACAGTTTTATATGCAAGAAAATATTATTTTTTGTCAGACGAGCACGTTTTTCTCATGCCTTTTTTTGTTGGCCAACTCCATCTTGAATATCCTAGTTGCTAATTAAAGCCAAGCATCTCCTATTTCTTGTTCATTGGCCTGCGGGTTAATGAGCCATTATTTTGAGTGAGTAATGCAATTACTGAGTTGGTTTTTATGCCTCGCTGGCCTCCTTGGATCCCGATGAATCCTGGATGCCAGGTTATGTGCTTAAACCCACAAGTTTATGGTTTCCTGTTACATTTAAGCTTTGTATTGAATGGCCCGAGCTTTTTGTGGTTCAATTTGTTGCAGCTTTTCCCACATTCTTTGTACATGGGTTTTTCATGTGCATTATTTACTGATGGCAGTCCATCACCTGGGGGCAGAAGCACTCCGCAGACTCTATGAATATGGAATATCTGTAATTGAAATTCCCTTGGCCAGCCGGGGGAGGGGAGGGTGAATAAAGGTACGAGGGTGCCAATGTGTGACTGTGTAATCCTTGTGGGATTTTTCCACTCACCCTTATTGCCTTTTGCAATTACAATTAAAGCTTAATTAACTCGAATTTTGTATTACCCTTCGCATTATTAATTAACTGCCTGCGAGTGACATGTACTTCCTCCTCTAGTTACAACATCTACCTAATTCCCTTGTAATCGAATCAATGAACGAAGTGCAATTCATTTATTTTCTTCTGGCAAATTTCCATTAACAAAATTGGCTGAATAAACAAACAGGCCCGGAGGCCACTCGTAATATTACGTATACGCAATTTAAATGAATCTAACTAGAAATCGCCCAGCAACTCCCACGGCATGCATTTAAACTGGAGTAAAACGCTTACAAATGGGCATATAAAACTCACTTTTGGCCAACTCTTAAGGGAAAGTCTTCAGATGAAAAGGCCTAAACAAGCAGGCATTCAAGAAATGTTTGGGTAAACAGGGAAAACTTTGCTTTATTTTTCTGTATGTTTTTACAGCCACATTCGTTGGACAATTGGGCATATTTCTGTGGCTATCTGTGAATTATGAGGGCTGCGACAAATTTCTGGCAGCGTTTTGCACTCTTTCATGGGAAATGATAGAATTCTATTTCCATTTCAGCGGTGTGTATCTTCGTATCTATACGATGTGCGTATATTTATCACATTGTGTGTGTGGCGCACACACTAATTTTAGTCCGTCTGGCTTGTCTCTTTTTTAATTTTTCTCTCTCTGTATCTGATGATTTTTGATAGTCAATGTCTGTTTCTGCCTGTTTGTGTGCTTGTGCTGCCTCAACTTGTTTATCTATTTTTCTCTGTTTTTTCTCAGCTAAATATTTACTTGCAGAAAATCTTTGCTGGCAAATCTATTCACTCTGAAGAAAACAAAAACAAACCTACAAAAAATTCCCCTGCCTGCTGTGAACATGTGTCTAATTTATTAGCTCTCTCTCTGCTTTTCGTTTTAATATATTTATAGAAATTTATCGACGTGGCTTGAGTTGCTGTTGAGATGTTACGGGGATTTTCCTTGGGCTTCAGCCTGTCCTCGCCTCGATCCTTGGATATGTCGTTCCACTAATCTCATTTTCTCGGCGATTTGCTCACTCGTATTATTTTTTATGATTCATTGCCGGCAGCCTCAATTTCTAAATAATAAATTTCCTTGCAAGAGGAGGGTTCTCCTTTTTACGGGCTATAAAAAATATCTGTGCGCGAAAGCGAAACTTCAATTGCATTTCAACCGGTCCGACAAATTGCTTTGATGGGGATTCATTATTCCATTTGGCCCGACTTAACGAGCTCATTCAGAGACAATCAAACGCCTGAAGAACAATATGCTCGGCGGCATGTTATTCTTGGCCAGAAGCCCAGGAATGCAGCACTTGACACGCGACTTTGTTGGCCAAGAACAAAGGGCTGAAAGGCGAGTGGTTGTCTAGGGTTTCGCCTGTCTCACAACTTTCCAGCTTGCATGACTTCCTGAACCAGCGGCAACTTTCCATGCAGAATTCTTTGCGAGGGGTCCTTAAAATTTAATTTCAATCAATTTAGAATTTCACTGGGAAGTTTCACAAAAGTTTTTATACTCTCTAAATGGGGCCACAATGTCTTGAAATTTGCAAAGCAATTTAAATCATTCAAAAGATTCAGAAAAATTAAATTTGTATGCTAATTTCAAGAAGCTGTATACTTTTATTTTCATATTCAAGATTTTTTTAAAATCATTATTGATTTTATGTACAGAAAATAAAGTTACTTGGACTATTAGGATAATTTAAGGCCTCTTAAAATTTAATTTCAATCAATTTAGAAATTCGCCGGGAAGTTTCACCAAGTTTTTATACTAAGAGATACTAAGAGAAGTATGCAAAGCCATTTAAATCATTCACAAGATTAGTTCTAAAAGATTTATGTTAATTTCAAGAAGCTGTGTATTTTTATTTTCACTCCAAGATTTTTCAGATAAAATTAAGTTACTGGAAAAATAATGATTATTCAAAGACTTTTAAAATTTAACTTCAATCCACTTAAATTTGGCGGTTAAGCTTGCTTTAAAATATGAAAAGCAATTTGAAAAAATTCAAGAGAGGTCCTTAGTATCCAGTGAGAAATGAAAATGTTATCCAAATTACACGAACCGCTGTAATTTTATTTTTATCTCTAATGTTGGAAGACTTTTTTGTTTTGGCTTTTTCGGTGTTTTCCAGACAGACGAAAAAGATTTGAGGAACCCAGAGAGAGACAGCCACTCGGCTCGCCTTTGTTTATTGTTATGGGCCCGGGCCTCCACTTGTTTTTCCCCTATTGTAAGAGCCTTTTCGTCCTGGCGTCTGTCCTGTGTGTGCTGTCTTGTTTTTCCCATCAGCTTTTTCCAGGGCGCCGCACGTGGTCACATTGTCGGGCTCATTAAGAGACAATTGCTGCAACATGTCGCACGCAGAGGCCAAGGATGTAGGATGTTTGCATACATCCGTCCCTTTACTTTATAAGCTGCCCCAGCGAAACAAATTAACTCGAATGATTTGCCTCGAGTTGCGGTCACAAGTTTTGGGTTATCTCTCTTCCCCGGAAAAACAGCAGGTGTAATTTATGAAATTACATTTTCATTTTCATCTCGGGGAAAAGCTAAGCTTAGCTGAGCTGCGATTTCAATTTATTTGGATGATCGTAAAAAGTTTTGCCACCCATAAGAAAAAAGTGGCATACTATGGCATACTATCCGGCTGGAACTGGGATTTCTTTCTGCGGCTGTCGGAGCTTGTTAAATTTATGTGCCGCCTAATGTTTCATTTGCTTCGGTGGTGCCAGTGCCTGTGGGGCAACTTTTTAACATTTGATGCCGGCTGACAGCTCGTCGGGGGTCATAACTTTTGCCTTTGCCCTCCGGTCTGCCCCAGTGTCTCAGCATCCAGACGCGATTTGTGGAAGAAACTCTCTGACCAACTGTCAGAAATGTTCCATAGCATTGTCATTTGGCCCAACAACAAGGTCCATCAATAATGCGCGGCAACAAATCAGCAAAGTTTCTGCGGAAAAGCAGGCTAACAAAATTTGATCTATGGACTGCGCGGGCGTGTCCTGGGGAATTTATTTGCCATTTAAATTTCAATTACTCGTGGGAAACATTTGATTTCGCTACATTTTTCAAACGCCCCGGCGTTCGAAAGGGCCTGAATTATTGTAGCGCCTGATTGGAGCCGAGCGTGAAATCCAATCAGTAAAAGTTGAAATCGGCGCACAACACGTGCATACCATATGAGAAAAGCCGCAATTCCCCAACTCGGGGTCCAAAACGTTTGCATATGTATATATTTATGCTCCCATTTTGACAGCTGCACCAAAAATTATGCAATGTTATTTTATATTTTCAAGCTCAAGCTTAAACTGCGAGGGTGGTTTAGATATATTTCTGTGTTGTGAGTTGGAATAACTAAAGGAAATGGAACTGTCGCAGTGGATTTCTAATGACACAGATTCAAAGTTTAAATTACGGGATTTGTTGCTGAATTTATACGTTACATTCAAGAGACTTTTTACGATTACCTTTGGGACAGTTTACTTTGCCATGTTGTTTTATACTAGCAAGCTTTTAATAAATAAAAGCCTTTTATTAAAAGGAGCTAAATGTTTATATCAACTAATTATAAATTCATAGTCTTTTCTTACAATTTTTGTGCAATTTTCAATTTGATAAATATGTCACATGAGTTCTAAATTAAGTTTATTATTAATTTCAAAAATTCAGAAATGTTTAAAGGTTTAACTTCTAAAAATTATGCGCTTAGAACTTATATTTTTATTAGAAGTATTTTAGTTCCTACGTGTTTTTCAGTTTAAAGTGTTATGATGACAATTTCTCAACTTTGAAATCCTCCCAAACGACCTGACTTGTTTTGTTGCTAAAATGACAAGGTAAACGGTTACGGTTTCGATTTCGATTTCTTTACCCATTTGTGTCCTCCCCCGAGTGTTTGTGTGTGCGTGTGTGTGATTACTCATACGCAACGTTGCCGGCAGAAGGAAACGAATACAAAAAAGTTGTAAAAGAAAAGTGGCAGTCGGAGACCGGAGACCGGGTTCTGGGTTAAAGCCACATCCATGTGGCCCTAACAATAACTGTATTTACGCATCCCATTTTCCATTCCTCCATTTCCTCTTCTCTTCTCTTCTCTTTTTTGTTTTTTTTTTTATTTTGAGTGCCAGTTCTCGTTGTCGTTTTCGTCGTTCGTTATGGGGAGCACGTGATTTCACTAGGGAGCATTTTAACTTAATTAGGTAGAGCTGAAACATGCAAAGAATGCCAGTCTAAAATGTGAAAAAAATGTGGGAGCTACTGAATATATAGAGGAATTTACTAAGTAAACTAGGGTGAACTTTAAAGCTCCCGAGTTCCTTTGGTAAAAGTTCTAGTGAGAAGTTGCCTTTCATTAATAACAGAATAGCAGTGCGTATGAGTAATATTTCAAATATTTAAACTCATACGGAATGTTGGAAAAATTATTATTAAAATCATTCATTTTATTTTATTTTGTGATTGCATTTAAAGACGATAGGTCCAGATCAATTTAATATTGTCAAGTTTATATCTATATTATTCTATTATTATTTAATATTTCAAAATAGTACCTATATTTAAAATTTTTATGAAATAACTGACATATTTGTAATAATTTGTAATATCTAATTTAGGAATTAGAATAATAAAGGACGTTAATCAAATTGTATTTTTATTAGAATTTAGCCCTATTCTCATATTAAATTCTATTTTATGTGCCTGCAATACTTATTATTTAGATTTATTATTTTAGATTTAAATTAAAAACAGGTCCACCCTAAGGAACACTCCCCTAGAATCACTCCCACAAGCACGGTGATGTTATCGTTATACTTTAGAATGGCGTAGGCTTATAGTTTACCTTTATACGTATGCATTATCTTGCCACTGAGCACTTTCTGCCAGTAGGAAGATCTATGGGCAATTTAAGCCACAATCAATAATGCGAAATGGAGTCATTAATGTTAATTTGCAAATATTTTCTCCTCTTTTTCTCTTCAGCACTTACGGCCAGGTCATGAGCTCCAGCAGCACAGAAGCTTCGCATCCACGGCGGAGGATGACGAGACGAGCGGTGGCAAAAAGTCGGACAAGCATAAAAACCCAACGACGGGAGGTGAGTGAGTGGGAGTTTTGGGGGAATCCTGGGGAGATATTTACCTTGCAGATATTTTGTAAATATTTTCCTTTAATGCGGATAACTGATTGGATTTGACAACTTTGTGGGAGGGTGCCAAATGCAAGCTTATCAATCATTCCCATCGCAGGTCACAGTTCAAGTCAACATGTGGATGAGCAGAAAGTAGAAGATGAGGGTAGAATGAAAGAAAAGGAATCGGAATCAAATCATCATGTAGTTAAGTGCCGACAGAGAAGGGATCCAAAGTCTAAAAAGTGTTTACCGCTTGTCGAAATTGCTAATCCTTATAGGAAGCAAGAAGTTAACAGAACTTCCAAGTTGATAATACGAATTGAACGATTTAAAGGGTTACAACGAGAGAAAAATTTAAAGTGCAAAGAAGTTGGCAAGACAAGAAGTTTGAGAAAAAGACAACGAAAATTTCCAAATCAAAAAAGAATACCTATTGACAGGAAATTATGTAAGTTTGTCATTAAGGGAAGGTCTGGTTTTAATAGATATCACTCTCCCAAGGTAATCTGTCTGCACTCAAGAAAAAATCAAGAAAAAGAAAGAATAAACTATTAATAAATAGGAAGAAAACAAAAAAGAAAAGGCAATGACGGTAAGATATACAAATATTAAATGACAACGTAAATATAAATTTAAACAGAATTTAAAATAATTTACAGCAGCCACAATTATTTTATTTGGGCTCTGTCAATAATGTCTTAATTGGCAAACATTATCAAATGCATTATCTGATTGCTTAAAACGAAATTGATTGGGCGACGAAACGCCTCTCCCCTTTCTAATCACTTTATTATCGCCATTAAGTGTTTGCTCTAAATTGCAAAAGTCTATAAATAATCGATTAATTACAGATTAGTTTGGCCAATTAGTGGCCGTCGTGGTCTCTCATTATCTGCATTTCAAAAAGGTGATAGATAGTTTAGTAATGAAATAGTGCGGGCTGCCCCTTGGCTTCTGTAAACGAAATGCATAATAAATAATTAGTCGACAGCTGTCACAGCTCGTTAAATAAATTGCATATTTATTTAAGCATCAATTTATAATGTACAGGTGAACAAATGTTGTTTTGCAAATTAAATTTAAATAATATATAGGTATATGTATCATACTTTGGATAGTGTTTATGGTATAATCTTTTGGCTTTACCTGTAAAGCTAATTAGGCTACCAATATGGTTAACTAAGAGATGTGTTTTTTTGATTTAAGCTCTAACCCAAAACCCCAAGAAATCGTCGTTGCTGTTTGTAGTTCCTTTGAGCATTAGTCGTAGAGCTGGAAAAATATCAATATGTCCTATATTTCGATGTTTCCGATAAACATCGAAGTTTAAACCATCGAAAATATCGGTAATGTCGATATTTTTCAAGCTCTAATTTCGTAATCGGTTACATTTTGTCATCCAGGCTGTCGTAGAGCTCTGCATCTGTGGGTGCTTTTTCGGCACCCTCCTCCACTTGAGGTGGTGGTTCCTTGCTGGGATCGTAGACCTCGAACTCCTCGAACTCTATCTCGTCGTATTTGCGACGCTCATAGATGCTCTTATCGTTGGCCACATAGTGCCGAACCACGGACTTGTCCACCACAGAGTTACTGCTGCTGGCATTGCTCAATCGACGCTCGGGAATGGGAATGGGAACGGGAGCCACTGGTGCAACTATCGAGGCCTGACTGTGAATATCCACGGGCACTATGATTTGTGGAGTGCTGGCGGCCTTCGTCAGCTTGACAGTCTTTGTCACGGCATTTACTTCGCCATTTTCCTCCTTCTCGACTTCTCGTGTTTGTAGTTGCTTTCCAATTTTCTGGCGCGGTGCTTCGATGGGCGGCTTGCCCTTGGGAGGATTTGTCGTTGTCTTAACCAGCGTGTAGGCCAAGTCAACGTTTTTATTGCGACAAACTTTGTTGGCAGCAGCAGATTGCAGGATGTTCTTACTCTCGGACACATCGAGGCGAATGTTCATGGCCTGACTTTCGTATGTGGGCAACATACACTCCACAGCGCCATAACCATTCTCCGGCTGACCATTAAAGTTTTCAGCCTTCTCGAGCTCCTGGGGCACATTGTTCCCCGCGAGCACATTGATGTGATTATTTACTGTCACTTGGCGTCGCGGTCCCTCGTCCTCCATCCCCATCTCCTGCGGCTCCTTCGCCGACGTTATCTGACTCTGACTGTTGATGGTCAGCTGGACATCATTGCTCGCATTCGCCGTCGTCCCATTCGCCTCGAAGTGATGAACCATTTTCCGAACAACCTCGCTATCGGCACTGACCTCATCTTCATCTCCAGTTCCTGCCAACTCCAGGCGACTGCTGCAGCTGTTTGACTTGACCAGCTTAAATTTGATGCCTGCCACAGTGAAAGAAAAACCATAATCATATCAGTTTTATGCTGTCATTGTCAGGGGTTTTATGCTCGTCATTCATGTACTGGGATAAAGTTATGAAATTATTTACGTTGTAACAAAAGTTCTGGTCATAAAAGGGTACGTGGAGTTTTTAAAGATAATGTTTTAAGGAGCTGTTTGCTTTAATATTTTAAGTAGCTCTTTGCTTCAATAAACAAACTTAAATATAAACCAAAAATTCTTTTAAAATAAGTAATATTAATCTTGGTTTTTTGAAGGCTCACTCTTGCTTGGCACTATTATTTTTCTCCATGTATAACCAATTATGAGCATGATTTTCGGACATGACAAGGAAGATTCGCTTCACCCACCTTGATACGAGTCCTGCTGCTGCTCTGCTACCGATTGTTTGGTTTGCAATCGATGTTCGCATCTCTCGCTCGGCAGGCACACATTGCAGGCCTCTATTTGCCGTATTCGGGAACGGGCTCCATTCCCCGTCATTGGCTGAGTGGTTTTTGTGGGCGGAACTGTGCTGCCGGTTGCGGTCTTGTCCAGAACCCGACCTCCGTAGTAGGTGACAGTTGAGCCGCACTCCCTTATCTTGGCCAGCACGTCCTAAAGGAAAGAGGAAAAGATTAGTCGACGGGTTCCCATCAAGGGCTAATGGTCCATAAAGCCACACGCAAAAGGGCCGCGCCTTAAAGGCTATACAGATACAAAAAAAAATACATTTTAGCTTACGCAACCAAGTCAAAAGTGGGAGAAATTCATGTTGACAATGGAATGTCTTCATTTAATGAAAATTAATGAGCTTTTGTTTCTTCTAATAAAATATTACTAAGTGTTTAAGATCTCTATTTTATAGAATTAAAATTTAAAATCACTTTTATAAATTATGAAATTAGGTTCTAAAGTTATATGAAGACAAAAAAGTAAATTTAAAATTTAAATAATTAAATAAAGTCTATGAAATAAACTAAATATTTGACAAAAAGTAAACCAATTAAACGAAACCAATAAATACAATTTAATATTAGGTAAGCTAATTTGATTTGTTAAATTAAAAAAAAAAATTTACCGCCTACACTTTCGTTTCTTTCTGTGTACTCACATTGCTGACGTAATAATTCTCGCACATATCCTGCTCCACATCGTCCTCGTACTGGTCATCCTGCTCGTCGTCCTCCTCTTCCTCCAGATGCTCGCCGTTCTCCTGCTGCTCTGCATTCCCCAAATTGTTTTCATAAATTTGCCGATAAAGGGACTCATTGGCTCCCACTCCTCCAGGGCCACCAGTTCCTCCCGATCCCATGCACCAGGTGCGTCGGCTGGCGAACTTGGCTCGAGCCTTGGCATTGGCAGCATTGCTATTGTGTCTGCCGAACAACGTCCTGAACATGAACATCCTTGCAGGCCATCACCGGTGATTCCTGATGATGATGATGGTGATACTCCCCGCAGGGGGAACTTAAATCACCGCTGGAAATTCCACTCGAGAGGCTGGCATTGTCCCAGTGCTTGGCCTTGTGCTCCTCCAGCAGCTCCATTCCCTTGGGCTGCTCTTCGCCAGCTGATCCGCCGTAACTCGTATCGATGGTCAGGTATCGGTAGCCCCTGAGCTCTCCGGGATTTGGGACTCAGTTGACAGGCGGAGCCACCGAACTTTTGCTGCGATTGCACCAGTAATCCCTGGCCAGGAGTGGGCAGCACGTTCTGCTCGAAGAAGCGACGAACATTGCGCACTGTATCCGGATCTGGTAGCTCGTCTTCGTAGAGCTCCCGATTCACCCTCACCGGTTGGTAGAAGAAATGCCTTTTGGCCGCAGCTCCTCCGGGAGCTCTTTGCCTTGTTTTTCGTGGCTGAGAGCCCGAGGCATTCACCACCCTTGGAGGTTTTGGCGGTGGAACAGTCGATGGAGTGCTGCTGATCCCCACCTGCAGAGGTCTCTCAATCTTGGTCCTCACCGGCTCTACTATAACCACATTATTGTTGCTCAGCAGCTCTTGGAAACTGTATTCCTGGAGATACTGTATCAAACCATCGAACTGGGCCTCCTTTTTGTTTCTCGTGGAGAGGAAGTTATTCCGTATCAATTGCTGCGACTTCAGAACTTTGTACCTTATGTGATCGAACTGATCCTGATCCTCGTCGGGATCATCATCATCCTGTTCGGGGGCGGCCTTTACAATGGTGGCCTTCTGGGCTCCCTCGCCGAGCTCAACAATTTCAATCGAGGGATGCGGCATCATGCTGCAGAAATCATTGCCAACCGGCGGGGATTTATCCGTACAATGTATTGTGGTGGTGGTCTCTCCACCCAACTGGAAGTGAATGCCTGGCTGGGTTTCCTTGGCTGCCTGGTCTGTTTTTAGTGTTTCTGGTTCATTGCCCGCCAGCTTATTCCAATAGCATCGCACTGCATCCACTTTCTGCAGATACTCATTGGCCACCTCGCCGCCAGCCGAGCTAATTGTGCTCGCTATGCTCCTGGCACTGCTCCTCCTGCGCAGGGAGGTGTCTCCTTTGCCACGGCCATCCACAACATGCAGTATCTGGGGTCGTGACATTTTGCCCCTCGAATCGCTGCTGGATGAGGGCAGAACCTTGACAGGTCGAGCCTTGTAAATTGGCGCACCCGAGCTGAGGATGCGATGTTCCAGCGGTTTGCCACTCGAAGAACTCGCCGAGCGGCGCAGAGGACGTTGAATGGGATTACAAGATGAGTTTGTGTTTGAGTTTGAATTTGAATTTGTTTTCGGCTGTGGGTTAATCTTCTGTCTGGTTTCCTCGGTCTTTCGGTTCTCCTGAATGGCCTCCTTCTGGATGATATTGTTCTGGGCGTCGGTGACGATGATGTGAAAGGATGAGGATGGCTTAATTTGCTCCTGTCGCTCGCGGATTTCCTGAGCACGTCGCTCGATTAGCCTGCTGAAATTGGCCACCTCAATGACGCTGGGCGCCTCCTTGGGTTGTTCCGGTTGTGCAATGGATACGGAGAGATTGTCCTCCTCTTCCGCTTCCGCTGGCGAATCTTCCGGTTGAGATTCCTCGGTCAAAGGTGGCGGCGGTGGTGGCAGTGGTTCCTCTTCGTCCTCCTCCTCTTGCTCCTTCTCCTCCTCCTTTGTAACTTGCTCTTTTTCCTTGATTAACTCTCGAGTCTTTGACGTTTCCTTCACTTCAATTTGCCGCTCCTGTGCGAAAAATTCCTTGTTTATCTTTGGCTTTTCCCTTTCCTTTTCCTTATCCTGTTGGGCCACCTCCCTCTCGCGTTCCCTCTCCCTCTCCTGGTACTCCCTTTGCCTGGCCTTTTGATGGGCCCTTCCGAAACGTCTAATGGAATCGTAGGTTTCCGCCCGGGTCACCACCTGCTGCTCCTTCTTGGCCTCCTTGCGTTGCTGCTGCCTCTGCTGGTTGTACGACGATCGCAGCTCCTTGTCTATATTCTCGCAGACCTTCAGGCTCACTCCGATGTTAACATCCGGCAGACTGTGGTATTGATTCTCTGTGAGATTGGATTTTGGATTGGCAGTGACGAGGACAAAAGAGTCGGTGGCCTGGCGTTTAAGTTCCGGCGGTTGCTGCTGCTTGACTTCCTCCTGTTTGAGTTTGCGTTTTTCCACTGCTGCTAGGATCTTGGGTTTAGGTGTATGCTCTACTTTCAGGACCTGTGTGAAGATCTGTGCCGTTAGCAGGGGAGCAGGTTGATCTTCTTGATGCAAACCCTTCTTATGCTTAGCTTGTGGTTCATAGACGGTATCCTCGATGGAAATGTGCAGTAAACTGCGGGTTTCCAACTCGCCACTTTCCCCACAGCTGGTGAAAGTTCTCTGCTCGAAGGACTCGCAACTCTCGCCGATTAAAGTGCAATCTGAACTGTCTTCCGAGGAGAGATAAACCGAATCGTAGGCTATCAGCTTGTCTAGCTGATCCTTGGGGTTTCTTTCCCTCAAGGTGCTATCACTATCGCTGGTTTGGGGCTCAGTGGGCGTGGTTAGACTTTCCACAGCCTCCTCTCCGGTTTCCCCTTCTTCTTCTTGCTCTTCCTCCCTCCTCACTGCTCTCGAAACGTGTCCTTGTGGTGGTCGTGAGGCTTATCAACTCGTAACTCTCCTCCACGTGAGAGTTTCCCTGATGGTAAATCTCCTCGATGTGCGTTAAATCGTATTCCTGTTCCGAAAGCGAAGGACTATCGGTTTGATCATCCGAATTACTAGTGGTGGTCTCCGGGAAAACACTACTTTGACTGTGTTCCGGACAGGATTCCCCTCCTGTATCCTGTAGGTGACGTTGCAAGCAGTGATGGAGATTCCTTTGCTGCTGCTGCCGCCGCGATTGATAAATCCTGGGTCGCTCCTTGAGTAAACTAACTGCCACCTGTTCGAGTGCCTCGAATTCCAGGGACGAAGGTTGCTGCTGGTCCAGGTGATTGGAGTTCTGGTGCAGCGAGTTCTTGAAGTAATCCGAGTTCAAGCTCTCCAAGTCGCTCTTGTCGTTGTGCCAAGGATGCAGTTGTTCACTCAAATTCAAAGCCAAGGCGTCCAAGCGTTTCAGATTATCATAGTAGACATCAAAGTCACGCGATTCGCGGCTATGTCGCTGATGTTGCTGCTGCTGCTGTTGATGTTGCTGCTGCTGTTGCTGCTGTAGGTGTTGCTGTTGCTGCTGATGCGAATCGCAAGTGCTCTGGGTGTCATCCGCCGCCTGATCCGCTGGCTGCTCACCCACCAAGGTCGCCTGATTCGCTGACTTGCCGTTCAATCTGAAATGGGAGGATGGGCTCGTTAATGATGCTATTGTTTCGCCTTTCGACCTATCATAACTAAATTACATCTAATGGCTACAGCCTCGTTCAAAGACCCTCGATTGCAAAAGCTTTCAGTCATGTGAAGTCTCAATCAATCAATTCGCACAAATCACAAAATCAGATAAATAAACAGAAACAGAACACAGAAAGCTAACTGAGAATGTCAGGCAGTCAAAAGTGGGTTCTTGTTTGTCATTCAAATGGGCAGCCAGCTGCAGCTAAAAAAAGAGAACAGCGACAGGTGATTGATAGAGTTGTAGAGGCAAACATGAAATTAAATGTGTCAAATCGATGACGAAGGTAGGGGTATGCCCCTAAACAGAATGTTGCAGCAATAAATTGAAAGGCGTTTAAATTCAAGTCAAATTATTGTTGACACTGGGTTTGAAGTAAATCATTTAGTTTTTATAAAAAAATTGGAAGAAAAAAACTAAAGTCAACGAAATGGAAAAATTTACATAAAACTCGCACATTTTATTCAATTGTTCAGATATGAGTTCATATTTATTAAACATTTGCATTTATTTTCAATTTTCATTGCAAGTTGACAAGCATCAAACAATTTAAATTATTTGTATTATTATTAATATTAATATTGATTTCATTAAAATAATGGTTAATGGTTTCTATCTGTGCATAAAAATGCTCAATTAATTATTCCAAATGATTGTCAAATGTCCTTTAAAAAGGCGCAATTTGCTTTGATCTCAACCTTCATAACAATCAGTTGAATAACGATTCAACTTTCATTTAATATTCACTGGAATTGCGGCAATTATTATTTTTATTGATTTAATACGAGCTCACTTATCAGTTCCTCGGTCTGAAAGCCCTCTAATGGAGTTCTCTGAGTATAAGCCTCTATTTTCCCCCCATCAAAGTTGAGATGTGTGGGCCTGGCACTTTGGACCGGATCCGTTTCAGTTGCACATTGCACTCGAGCGGGGAGGTTGATAGTTTACCCAGCCACTTGACGCGACGATTTGCGGCAAATTAAATAAAAAAAAGAGAAAACGGGGAATAGTGTGCAAAGGAGCAGGAAGGATGCGATTCCGGGAGCCATGGCCACGGCGACTGCAGCTGTCATTCGCAGAATGCGCAGGATAACGTGTGTGTTAATGGCTGAACGAGGGGAGCGCGTAGCTAAAAGCTTTTCCAGCTCACTGTCACACATTTCCCCCGGTCTCCAGACATTAAGTTCATACGAGCATACAGCTGGCCAAACAATTGACAAACAACAAACTTTTGCCATTTTAATTAAGCGAGATAAACCAAATGAAAGCCGCAACTCAACACTAAAATTTTAAGGGCTCATAAAAATGAAATGTTCTTATGTAACCTGCTTAACCGTTCGATCGTTTGGACTTTGCAGTTGTCACCAATCAGGCTTAGGTTAAATCGACAGCCGCAGCTTAATGCAACAATGACCTCGGGATAATGACCCTGACCGGCCGTCAGATTCAGAGTCAGTGAAAAAAAAGGCCACACGAAAAAGCCACCAAAACCGAAACCACCACCAGCACAAACGGAAAATGAAACAGCGACAACAAACCGACCGCAACAATTTGGCCGGCGGCTTTTTGGATTGTTTAAACTGAAATTTGTGCCGAGACCTGTTGATTTTGCGGCGAGCGTCGCTGAACGACTGACGACTGACGCGACTGAAAACCCAGTTCGAGTAGCCCCGTGTTTACGCGGCGTATGCGTGATGGCCGGGCCTTAAACACTCGAGAGCCAAGCAAAGCTTTGTTTAGTCTCTCGCAGTTCTGCTTAAACTATTCTCTAAATTATAACTTTAAGACAGAGGGAGGAACTATTAAATGCTCTTTAAAAAGTAGGATAGGAATTAAAACTAATTTATCTAAGCATTTTTAGATATTTAATGAAAGATATAGTTGAATTGCTTGGCAAAGAATTGAAAAAGCATGAATTAAACTTAAACTTAAATTATAAATTTAGAAAGGACGAAAAACTATTAAATGCCCCTTTAAAAAATGTTATAAAAATAATTTATCTAAGAATTTTCAAATATTCGATGGAAAATAAAATTAGCTTGCTTGGGAAGTAATTCGAAATCCATAGATTAAACGGAAAAAATCTAGTGACTTTTAATTAGTAAAAGAAACCTTTAAAAAACATTGTTGGGATTATTTTGATATAAAACTAACAACAAAGCCGATTAGCGATTGTAATATTTAAATATTTACTTAACTTTTTGGCACATAGCTAATCAGTTCGGTGTATAACCTTCATTTAAAAGTGTTTATTTCTTGTTGTAACAAACATATAGTTTAGTACTCCAAAAGATGTATGTTTTTACAAAACTTATGTTTGTGCAGTGCAGTGTTTGTGACTCACTTACCGGGGCGATTCACGGAAAAATCCGCGATTAACGAGCCGGGCACGCGGTATTAGCTGCGATCGGCGCCGACTGCTGTTTGCCGATCCGATTTGCAGGTCGCTAAACGTCTCCTCACGTATTACGGCCAAGCTGCGCGATCTCCTCAGGCTGCACGACTCGCTGCCCAAAATGTCGAGCAGGGCGTTTGCAGCAGCAGTGCTTACGGTGGTGGTTGCACCACCATTTGACTTGGCCGAGACTGTGGTGGTGCCGGTTGTGGTGGCTTCCTTTGCTCCCACAGCCGCCTGAGTCACTGGCGAAGGCTCAAAGTTGTCGTTTATTGGAAGTACTAATGGATGAAGAAATTTAAAGGAATGAGTATTAGAAAAAATATAAAAATGGTATTTTTATCAGACTATTAGCATTTTTTAAGGATAGAGAATTTTAACTAGTAGACCAGGAATATCTAACATTCGCTAGCATAGGTTTCTTCAAAAATACATGAGTGTTTATATGTATAGAGCAAATAGTAGAAGTCTTTCGTGTGTTTCTTTGATGATTTCTGATTAGCACTTATCTGATGACTTTCTAGACGCTTTATTCTCAACATTAACAACAATATTTATTGACTAGCAAATAGTTTGTCGTTGACTGTCCTATGAGGTCAAATAAACGTGCCTATTTTTAGAGATTCTAAACTTTTTTAAAGAATTACTGCTTTACATTTAACGAATATTATTTGTAAATAAAATATATTTTCTTAGTAAATAAAATTACAATTGGAAATTAAGACAGCAATGACATATGAAAGTTATATTGTAATTAGCAAGACAATTGAAATACTAAGGCGACAGCTAATCAAATATCTCTATAATATCCAAGTCCAATAAATCCGATACCCGCCATGGCCGAGTGGATCCAATCCGCCCGAAGGCCGCCACTCACCCGCGTAGCTATCGACTTGGTCTAGCGGAGCTTCCGCATCGAATCGCCAGTAGAACTCGGCGATGTCCAAGGCGTTCTCCTCCCGCTCGAGTTGCGTGTAGTCCAGCGATCGGGCGTTCCTCAGCTGCCCGTTTCCACTTCCGCTTCCGGCCACGCCCACCTGGCACTGCGTCCAATGGGGCTGGGCGTGCGGATGGTGGGAGTGCGAGTGCGTAGAGTGGTGGAGGTGGTGGTGGTTCTGCTGCTGATGGTGGTGCTGGTTCGCCTGCTGCGAGTGACGACCTAAGCCAGATCCAGCTGCATCGTGACAGCTGGTGGCCAAGTCGAGATGCGAAACGGACTTGTGCGTGTGCCTCCAGCCAGCGGCCCTCAGCTGCGGACACCTCGGATCATGGGTGGTGTGCTGCTGCTGGTGGTGGTGGCTATGTCCTCCTCCTCCGCCGGTGGTGTCCTCTAAACGCACCCGATCCACGTAATTGTGCTGGTAGCTGTAGCTATCCTTGCCCCTGCGAAGGATAAATGCGTGAAATATATTAAATGTTTGAGGTCAAGGACGCTAATATGCAGAGAATACAGAGTTATAAATTCCAGGAGCCATAAATTATTTTAAATGCTCGTATGAATGTGTTATTTAGCCAAGCTTAATTGTAATTTTTCCCCATAAATAACTATTGTAATACAGCCTAAAACCATTAAGATGATTAAATTCGGGCTTTAATTTGTTTTTATTTGCTTTTATTATTATTGGTGGAAAATTAGGAAAAGCCTGAATATTTTCTGTGTTGTTTCTTAAGCAGTTTTGTGTGTCTTTCCTCTAGAAAATGTTTTATAGACCAATTGTTTTTGTCTAAGGCAATGAAATACAGTTCATTTGGGGAAAAGTGATGGCTCGAACACTCGAGAAATGGACTCGATTTTATGAGCCATTGCCACCTGTCCGCCAGTTAAATTAAGCCCCAATGGTGATTCTGGAGTAGTAAACATTAGTTTTTCCTCCGTCGACTGGCATTGCAATCATTCATTCGAGCGAAACTTGAACGCAGACGACTCACAGACTCTCCGCCATAAAAGTCAAACAATTTTACGAGACTGCGAGAAAAGAAAACTTTGCTCTTCGAAGCGTTTAAGCCAAAGGACTATTTGCTTACTTCCTTTCGCCACCACCATTTCACTTGATGTGTGGGTGGCTGCAGCCTTGACTGATTGGGGGAAAATTGCTTAGCCAGCAGCTTTTTTTCTACCTGAGCTGCCAAATGAAGCGTGAGAACCGCGCCAACTGTGACTTTGGTGTTTCACCGGGCGAAAAGCCAGAAGAGCCCGAAAAGCTATTTGCCATTTGTAAATGGAAAACGTCTGCCACGGATTGGCAGATTGATTGCGAAAAATGGCTGCCATACTTTCGGTCGGTTCGGGGAATTCTGCGTAGTTCTTGAGTTATTGTTGCTGCATCTCATGCAGATACTTCACTGACCATATATCGGGCAAAATTGAAATACTTTGCCCTTATGGGCCATCCTGACATGTTTACGATTGTTTAAATTGTAAAAAAGGAAGTTTTAAAAAATGTAGTTTAATATTTTCTTTTAAAATTCTAACAACACCACTGTTTATTCATTTGATGTATAAATATTTATTAATTATTATAAATATTATTTTTTAAAATTTTTAAGCACCGTTCTTAATTAATAACGTTTTATAGAAAGCTATAAAGTGTATAAACTTTATGAAAGCACAAGAAAACATAAAATCAATTTTCTTTAAAATTAAACAAGTTCATAAATTCAAGTAAACTATAAAATCCAACTTTTAGGCAAATCTAACTTAAATACTTATTTATGCTCTGTTCAAGAACTTTTTATAAAACGAATATTATGTTAAAAGTTTCCAAACTTTATGAAACGGCGAACCTTAATAATAATTTAGACTATTTTAGAAAGTTCCAAAGTGAAATAAAAATGTTATAATGGCATACCCTTAAAATTACTATGGTAGTAACAACCCTTTTCTGGGCCCCCAGCCTTGGATAACTTATTCCCTAATCTCCGCCTAATTTGCATCCAACAAAATGCTTTCCAATGCCCAAAGTTCAGAGAGCTCGTGGAGAGAGGCACATCCCCATGACCCCGCTGCAATAGTTTCCGTGTTAATTGCAGCTGTCTCGGGTCCTGTGCCGAATCCTTTGGCAAGGTGAATGCGGAGAAGGATGTGCCAGCCAGCTCAACACATTTTACCGGATGGTTGCATTTTAGATGCGAGTCATTACAATTGCAAATGCTGCCAACTAATGTTTGAATGTGCGGCGATTCAACGCCGCGCCATCCTGGCGGCTCTCCTGCCGTTTGTCCTTGTTCCCAACCAACATTTTCAGGCGGCGGCGCCTGAGTTTATGGACCGAGCAGCTGACATAAAAATAAAAAATAAAGAGCCAGAAAGTGCTGAGCACTCTGCTCTGTTCCTGCCAAACTGCTTAGCATTGGACTGGGCTGGCCTGGCCTCATTTGTCCTGCTCCATTGCCGTTTCCATTACGCTTTTTGGCTAGCCTACTTTAGGGGGCTAACACACACACTCACACAACACACACACATCATATGCTAGGTGGCCAAAGGTTAATGTGAGTGTTCTTTTCGTTTCACTATGGTTTCAACCAATTTGCACAGCATTTTCTTTGTATTTCACTTAAAAGTTAATTAGGCGAATGTCAACACTGTGCCTGCAAATCGTTTTGTTGCGTGTTCCTTTGGGAAAATTGTTTCGAACGATAATATCTCACTTGTTTTTCTCTTTATTTTTAGACGCGTCGAGAGTCGTTTTTCCGCTTTCGCTTCCTTCCAATTGTTTTGCCTCAAGATCTTAAGATTTTTAATTACCCCCGGCAATATGTTCGTTCGGCGCTGAATATAAAGCAACTTGCTAATTGCTTTTAATGCCATTTTATGACTGACAGCGGGGTTTATAAACATTTTGCCACTCTGTTTCTCGGTTTTCGCACTAAAATAAAAATTACAAATTCAGTTTGGTTTTCCAGTCACGTGTTTGCTTTTTGTTTCGTTTTCAACTTGATTTTATTGTGACACGCGCCGAATTAAATTTCTCACTTTTCTGGAACATCTGCCCAAGGGCAAAAAAGCACAGCGGAAAAAAGTGAATGCGATTTGCGTGCGATTAGCAAGCGATTTTCAACGCGCTATTTGCCAAAAAGAAATATCTAGAAAAACCAACAAACAAACACCTAGCCACTAATGGGCTTAAATAAATAATGAGAAAAAAACCTAATTAAAACTCTACAAATTATTTAGCTCAGCTCAAAAAAACACAATAATAAATATATTGTAGCTGGCAGTATCGCAAAACAAAGAAGTTAAGGCCTTTAATAATATTTAAGAGCAGCTAATTAAATTATACCGCAACAAAAAAGAAACTGCAGCGAAATAAACACGTTCGTGCCAAAATGGAAATGGCAAAACTCGCATGACAGCGCCAAATTAATTAACACAGATATCTATTGGGTGAAAAACCACCGAATACATGATTTACATGGAAGCCAGCCAAACACACAGCCACCGGAGCATAAATTCGCAAAACAAAAAAAAACAAAACACAAAAAATAAATACATAAAATCATTTGCAATCGGCATTCTCACACGACCAGACAATAGGTCTTCAATTGTGCAAAATAGAATTAATATAAAATAAAAGAACTGGAATAATCAGAGCGTATTGTTCAAGAGCCGATCTGAATCATCTCTCATCCATTGCGATTGTACCGAAAACCGAAAACTAAAAAAGGAAAAACAGAAAACCTGTCGAAATGATTGCAAGAAGATGGGGGCCGCCGCCGCCGGCGACATTTCAAATGACATTTTCCGAAAATTTTCGCTTGCCGCAACATCGCTGCTCAAAATCGCTGTAGGTCAGGCGGAGAGTTGGAAATAAATGCTAAATCAATTTTCTGCTGCTGTAACTGCGGCTGCCCGCAAATTGCATTTTGAGCCTTTGCACACGCCAACTCCTCTTTCGATTTTTTCACTGCGGCTGGGGACATAAATTAAGCGAAAACTTGGCTGCCTGCTCTGTGAATGAGTGGACAAATAAGTTTGCCCATTTGTCGCAGGACACTCAATCATCTAAAGTGGAAAGTGGTTACAAAGACATTAGAATATGAAGATGGATAACGCCATACGATTTTTTTGTACACGATTTTTTGGTGCTGGCTCTAGAGCTGGCTCCAGGCTCTCTTGCTCAAAAGCCAGAGAGAGAGAGCGCTCTAGAGCCAGCCGCTCTCATGCACGCATACAGCGACAGAAGACGATTGTATGTGTGCACATGTATTCTCGCGCATTGTTATTGTGCATATTTCGCTTATTGAGCAGGTTGATTATTTTTGTATTTATTTTATTTCATATTTCGATTTTAAAATAATTAAAATTATAGAATTATAATAATAACATTTATGTATGTATTTCTATATTAACTATTTCAATTATTTGTTAAAAGGAGAATCACAATGGGGAAAGAAAAGTCATAATTAAATTAAAATTGAATGACACAAAATCATTTGACGAAATGTTGTTTTAATTTAAAATACTAAAAATGTAAATTGTAAAATTGTAAATTAACTTTACTAGATAATTTAAATAGTTAATATATTAATATGATTTGTAATTTTTAAAACAGTTATAATATTTATTACATATACTGGTAAATACTTTTTAAAAAATATAACTACCATTAAATACATTAAATAATTTGAATTGTTAAAATAATAAATATGCTATTAAATATATTACATAATTATGATATACTACCTAAATATAAACCAAATTTAAATGGCACAAAATCATTTATCCAAATTTTATTTTCAACGAAACACTAAAAATGGGTAATTTCCATAAAATGTACATATATAATTTGTAAATATGTATATTACCCTTTTTTAGTATTTCGTTGAAAATAAAATTTGGATAAATGATTTTGTGCCATTTAAATTTGATTTGAAAACCCCGCGCTCTTTGGCGGAAAGAAAAGCGCGCCAACTTTTCTGTTTCCCCTTTGGGTTTCTCTTCTTGCGTTCGCTTAAAGTCTACAAGTACATAGAGCTCCCCGATTTCTACGATTTTCAAAGATTTTGACCGTTTAAACGCTATCCCAATAATTTAAAGTTGATCCGCTGCATCAGTGCCATTTACAAAATAAAAGTGCGTATATTAATTGTGCAAAACAAAGTAAGAAAAGAAATATACAATTGCTTACGACATTGTGTAATTTTGCGCGCTAATTTCACGTGCTGGTGGTGCTGCTCCTTATTGACACAGGTTTGAGTTGAAAAAGATTATTTATACACATAAGTTTTAATTGGCCCTAATTGCTATGGCCGAGAAAAAAAGGTCACAGATTAGTGGGAACAGATGCAGCCTGTCCCACTGCCAGAAATCACGGCGCGATTTCCCCCTCCTTAAATTGTTTCGGTTTCCAGAAAAAGATCCATCAACTTTAATGAAATGGGCGGAAATGTGCAAATTTTCTGAAGAGTATGTGGCGACCACTTCATTGTTTTTATGCCAAGATCATTTCTCCCCAGATGATATTGGGTTAAAATATATAAAGAAAGGATCAGTTCCCGATCGCAACCTAATAAACGATTGCAGTTCCGATAATGATGATATTAATTTTAATGTTTTAAGATCACCCCCACGAAAAAGACCTCGCTCACAGTCCCCTGCTGAAGTTTGTCGTCAGTGCCACAAAAGCATAAAAACATTAAAAGAGTTTCAAAAAAAATATTACACTTATAAAAAATTGTCTGATGAAAGACAAGCACGGATAAAGACGCTGAGAAAAGAAAATTTGAATCTTAAACGAAAGGTGATCAGGTTGAAATCCAAGTCTGAAAAGAACATAATTTCGGAAATTGATAAAAAAAATCTAACGGGAAATGAAAAAATACTATCAAAAATGCTTCTTAAGGATAAAAAGGGAACAAATATGAGATGGAATGATTCCGAAAAATTGTTCGCTCAGAGCATTTATTACAGGTCTACATCGACATATATGTTTCTAAGAGACTCATTACAATTAAATCTTCCCAGTCCATCGTCTTTACAAAAGTGGAACAGCATAAAAAAATTACAGCCGGGAGACAACGAATGTCTGTACTCAGCCCTTAAAGATACTATTAAGGAGATGACTGAATCTGATAAAGAATGCATACTGACTTGTGATGAAGTTGCAATCAAGAAAAACTTAACATATAACATGTCTGTTGATATAATTGATGGCTTAGAGCATTTACATGAACGCTCTAATAAAATGGGAAGCCACATTTGCGTATTTGTTATACGGGGTATTTTAAAAAAATGGAAATTTATATTAAATTATTTTGTACCCGAAACAAACATAAAAGGGGAATATTTAAAAAGCCTTATTTGTAAAAACATTAATATTGCTGAAAATATTGGGTTCAAAGTAAGGGGCGTAGTGTATGATCAAGGAGGTAACAATAGAAAATGTACCTCATTACCTGAAGTCACAAATGAGAAACCTTACTTTAGCTTCAATAATAAAAATATTTATTTTTATAATTCCGCTCTTTTCATCTTAGATATTTTTGAAAGCTCAGTTTGAAACCCTGACGGATGGTTGATTGATGTATACGAGAGGTATACGAATTAGAACAGGGCTCGGTAACGAGAATACTAAATTAACAAAAGTCACGTTAACCCAACTAGATTTGAGCAAATGCGGGTATGTTTGGCCCAGATTTAGTCCACTGTTGCAGGGAATTTTGTCCAAAACAAGTCCCGATGCCGAAGGGAGTTAGCTGTGTCCAAGTTTTTCGTGATATATGACCAAAATATTAAATTAATGTTGGATAATAAGGAAAAAGTCAAGGTATAGGATTTTTCTGAGGTGAAAGGGGGATGTCGAAGATTTTAAAGACCACAAGCCACTTTTTCTTTTTAACTAGTGAGTAAACCAGGTCTTTGAAAATTATTGCGTGTGTTCGTGCAAAAGGTGGTATGTAGAAACTTCAGTTAATATTTAATATTGCCAACTAATATCTTGCAATTTTTAAATTTCCAAAGTCGAATCGAAGAGTGATGTGTTATGTACAGTAGAGTTTGATTATTTATCAGCTTGATTGAAAACAAAGAAATACAGCAACAAGAGTATTCTGTGTCGTTTTCAGTGTACAAGGATAGTACTTGACAATTTCTTTTTTGGTCAAAGATTTACCTATTGAATTAACATCTAGTAGATATTTTGTTGGATACATTGCAAAAGGATCAAGTTGCGATAAATGTATAAAGTTCCTTCTAAAAGAGACAGAGGATTTAACAGCACCATCAGAGCTTTTTATACATGAGAAAAACTACTCGAGCGACTCTGACTTTGGAAAATTAAAAGCTCCATCAGATCTTTTCTTTAATGTTTGAAAATACATATAAAGTCTTTGAAAATATATTTAAAAATAATAAAAAACAACTGTGTATAAAACAATTAGTGGAGATGATTAAGGCACAAATAAAGTAGTGATACTTGGTTGATACGATTGTGTTATGTGATAAGATAGATCTCCTAAACAACTTTTATTTTAATTAAGATTGCAAATGGACTGTGTGTGCAGACAAAAAGTATCATATTTTTATAAGTAAACGACGACTAGGTTAGTAAGAATACTTTCCTTTTTTATTTTTTAATAAATTCCCAAATAATTTAAATACAAATTAAGTAAATAAGTAAAAAGTAAAAATACAAAAAAAATAAGTTAGAAAATTAACAAAAAGTTAGTAGCTTTTTTGGGGAAATGGAATGTTATAATTGTAAGATTAAAGATTTAAGTGACTGAAGGTATATAGTTTACCCTTACTTGTAATGGCTCCCGTGGTGTTCCTGGTAGATTTTATTATATATAAATTACTTATATTTATTAAATATAAATTGTTTTTATAATTAAGCGGTAGATGAGGGTTTCTGTTTAGGAAAACTTCTAAAATTTTAAGGAAATAAATTAATTGAAAATTAAAAAAAAGGGGGTGTAATTAACTCGACACTTGAAAATTTATATTAATAATATTATATTTAAATATAAATACTATTTAAATAGGTATTCTTAGTTAGTTTATTTAAGATTCATCGTGTGTTATAAATAGTTACTAGTTTTAAATATTTTGCTTATTAAAGGTTACAGAAAAGGTGGTTAATTTTCTTTTTTTAATTAATTAAAATCCTTACACAAATTCGGTGTTTTTTTAGGTGATTAGTTTTTTTCTTTTGTTTCTTTTTTTTTTTATTTAGTTATAAAGATGGTAAATAAGTTTTTTTTTCTTTTTATTCCTGTTGTAATTTTTTTTTTTTTTTGGATTTGTATATTTTTAATTTAAATATTAATCTTATTATCGTTCGTTAGGGATATTTTTTTAATAACAACCTTATTAGAAGTTTTTTTCGACCACTTTTTTTAGCCCAAAAATGATTGGCCGAAATCGCTGTTTCGCTCGCCTTGTTGGTTGTTTTTCTCATCACACTCTTTTTTGATTTTTACGCTTAACTTTGTGCGAGCGGAGAGACGAGATTAGTGGTTATGTACTCTATAAGCAAACTGCACTGAGGGGTATATTTTACCGGAATTAATGGTTTCCAAACAACTTGATAAATTCGGAATACGGAGCTCGAGTCTATTTTCCAGTTTATTTACTCCAATTAATGATGTTTCATTTCTTCAGCCAGTCGACAATTTGGTCCATAAAATTATGTTAGAGTTTATGTTAAATATTAAACATGAATTTAAGGCATAGAACTATATAATAGATTATAGACACTTGTTAAAATAATTGATTTTAATTACATATTTAATTTAGTAATATATATAGAAGATATTCTGAATATATGACTAATTTATACTTTCCAATTTATTTACATTTATTTAAGTATAAATTGGCAAATTGATAATTCTGTCAATAATAGGATGTTCGAATTTTGGGTAAATATTAAACAAGAATTTAATTAATTTCAATTAATTTAGTAAACTTCGAGTTAAATGTAATTAATATAGGTCAATAAAATATTGTTATAACCTAAGGTAAATATTAAGCATTAACTTAACCATAGAACTTTTTCAATTTGATTATCTAACAGCTTGAACAGTTATCATTTAATTACGTATTTATATTAGTAAACAATTGCGATAAATGAAAATCAATATACTGTTGCTGTTTTCTCTCTCTAAATAAAGGTTGATTTTCTGAAGCCTATTTGAAGACCTATTTTATCTTCGAGCTTAACTCTAGACCTTCTCCCATTGTTTATGTGAAGTGACAAATAGCCAACATATTGGCAACAAAATAGCCCAGTTTATCTTTAGCTTTACTCAAATTAATGGTTAATTCTCCCTTATCCAATCCCAATTCCAACTCGAGAGCATCTCTTACCCAAATGACAAATGAATTCCTCAAATCATTAATGCGTTTAGATTAATGGGCCAATGCATTGATTCCTGGGGGCTGTGTGTACAAATGCTAATGATGAGGTTGTCTTTCATTTATCACAAATATTGGCTCGCACAAAACACTGTTGATGTTACTTGGACTCGGGCCTTTGTGGGTCACATCTTCACTGTGCAAATAAACATTCATCTTGTTCGCTTTTTGCCACCCATCCCATTTTTAGCCCAGTTGAATGCTTTCTATTGATGGCGACCGCCTTTGCACAGTTTGTTGATTTTCGTGGTTAATGCAAAATGAGTTTATTGTCCGTGAAATGGCCAAAAAGCAATAAATACAGTAAAAGAGAAAAACGCGCGCGAGGTTTTTATTTTTCCCTGTTTTTTTTCCATTTGCTGGATGCTTTTCACCGGTTTTCTCGGTTGTTGCCGCTTTTACATCTCTCGGACGACTGAAAAGCTGAAAAATATTGAGCGCATGCGCCGCTGCTTTTCGAGTGGCAAGTGGCGACTGCGCAGCAGCGGCTCGGTCGACGTCTAAAAATACTGCCCATTTGTTTGTTATTATTTTGTTAACCTTTTTCAGTGGCACGCTGCCCCGCCTCCCGTCGCCTTTTTTTTATTTTTCTGTTATTGTTCGCCTGCAGCAACAATGGAGCAATTTCGAGTCTCGAGTTTCAAACTTTTTTTATTACCACCACCCGAGGTGGGCCTCCCAGAGTTAATGAAATTTTCTTGTTTAATCGGCAATGGCAAAGTGAAAAGTAATTTGGCGCCCAATTAAACCGAAATCCAGTAGCACAAACTGTGCTCTCATTATCGAGTTGCCGAGATGTTTGGCCCCCAGAATTGCAATTGCCGCACCATCAAATACGAATTTAAAATCCGCACAAGGGATCTGCGGCATTAGGTGAAGGGTCGTGGAACCCCTTTTTGCTTTCTCGAACCCCTTTTCTACAGCTCCCTCTGGAGATGATGATGCCTTTTGAATGACAAATGAGCTAGGTCTGCTTCTGTTGTGTTGTTTAAATCGGTGGGATAAGCTGTTAAGGTCGTAAGACAGTGGGCGTTAGTTTTTGTGGAAAGTCAGTGGCAAAGAAATTTTAAAACGTTTTTTAGAAATAAAAAAGTTAAGGAAAATTTTAAAAATATAATTTGCTATGTATTTTAATAAATGCTTTAGCCGCTACATCCAATTTAACTTCCAAAAACTGAAAATCTTCAATTTAATTATTTAATTAAAAATAAAACCTGAGGACTTTTTAAACGTCAAACTTAATTTCCTTCCTTTAATTTCCTCCTTCAACTTGAACTTCAATTTTCATATATTATTCCACACAAAATTTGGCCAAAACATCCGCAAGTATTATTGTTCAACAAAAGTTGCTTCTCCTAAATTTTCTCTGAAGTTTTCCCGCCCCATAAAGCCAAAACTCGACCCACTGTGTGTGGTGCCATCTGGCAATGCTCGTGAATAATGCAAAACAAAAAGTTCCCAATGGCAAGGGGTCGGCCTGATGGGCTTTGGGCCCAACTCTGACTCCGGCTTTGGCTTTCGAGCCCCAGCAATGAACTCAAGTGAACTGTGGAGCCACAAGTACTGAACCCGCTTCCCCTCCCAACCCACTCGTTGTTGAACTTTTGACGTTGGCAGCAGGTATTTCGTATTTCGTCATCGGGGAGAGCGGCGTCACCCAGTTTAGACTCGGAATTCGGGGGTTCGAATCTGCGAACCGCTCGCCGCACAACAACAAAGCCGGCGGAAATGCGTTTGCTCACTTGTAATCAAGTAACTCGAGCGGATGCCAGAGCGTTGCTCATCATAAAGCAGCAGAAGCGAAATATTGCAACACTCGATGCACTGTGAAAAATCCAAGCTAATCATTTTGGATTTTCGGAAATAGGTAAAGTTTCCTTTGTTTCAAAATTTCTAAGATTTTGCGCTTTAATAAGAAAATTAAATTAGAAATATAGCAAAGCTCGGTCCACTGAAAAAAATCCATAAATTAATCGGACTAAAAAAAATTTTTTTTTGTTAAGTCTGTGTTTAAGTGATTTTAGTGAAAAATTAGATTTTTCGTTGTCTCGAATTTAGTTACATTTCTAAGATAATTCGCCTAAATTAGATAATAATACATTCGATACGGGATATAAAAAATTCACAATTTGTATAATAAATACAAATGTTTTTACTTTTTTTTGTACACGAGATTTATTCTCTGTGTGCTGATTGTCGCTTTTAACCATTGAGTCAGTGAAAGAGTGAGGAAGTGAACAAGTGAGGCACTGAAGCACTGAGGCAGTGAAGCGCAGAGCAGCCGTCAAACTGATGCAAATGCCGCGGACTCGAACTCGCACAAGAAACTGCTCCCAAATGGTCCGAATCGCTCCTCCACTCTCTCGCCGTCTCTTTCTCTGGTTTTGGCCAGCTCAAAATGACTTTTTAATGTTGTGACATGTGGCCGTTGCGAACGCATGTGTCGCTCACAGAGTTTTCCCCTTTCATTTCGTTTCGTTTCATTTTCCAACGTGGTCAAATTGGTTGCCATGCACGCATGGCTCGGGCTTTTGATTGGGGTTTCTGGCGGGAATGAGCTTCCTGTTTTGTCGCCTTTTGTGTTGACTCCCTCCCCTCGGCCTTTCCACTTATCCAGCTTTCTGCCCAGCCAGCGTAACCAATGAAATAATTTTTGCTCTTTTCGAGCCTTTTCATCGCTGAGTGCAGGAGGAGCGCCCACAAAAGAATTTTTATTTATAAATACGATATACGGTTTTTATTTTCGGCAAGCGGGTGGCTATTTTTTGCGTATATGTAATGAAATAAGTCAAGTGTGACTAGAGATGGTTTTTCAAAAACATTCAAATAAAAGTTCTAAGAGTTGAATGGCTGCGTAGATGGTGTAATATCAGTTTTAATTGGGGTTGTGTGATATAATATAGTGGGAGAGTTTTAAGGTTTTATGGTGAAGTTTTTATTACATGAGTGCTTACCTACCATCTCGTAACCTTGGGAGCTTTTACTTTTCGATTTAATTGTTCTTAATAAACACATTATAAAAAAAACACAAGGAATATAAAAGAATGTTGAAGACAAGTTTAAAATAAATAAAAGAAATAAAAGCTTTAAAAAAATAAAAAAGCTTTCATTGGAATTTTAGTTTTTGGGTTTCTAATGGAATTAGTTTGAGTAAAAATAAATTGCTCCCGAGGATAACTTATGCTTTTAGTCACCACTGCTCTCTATCCCTCCTACCATATACTGCTTTGCTCTTTCTCTTCCTAAAAAGGAACGTTTCTGCCAATTTATCCAGCATCAGAGGCAGCATCACGTCCTGCATAAATTGATACGAATTACACTTGTGCACCCCAGATGATCCTTTGAACTAGAAAGCTTCATACTTGAGCTATGTCCGACCCCATCGCCCCTCCATCCCCTCCATCTGCCCTGTGGCACTATCAAATTAAATCCTCCAGCGGAATGTTTTATATGAAGACGTGTTTCGAGATGGAGTCCAATGCGAACTGCGTGTCTCGTCTTGCAAGCGAAGAAACAGCAAAAGGCAACAATGCATTTGGGCCAATTTGCAGTTGAAAGTAGTGCGGGCCAGAAGAAGCCCGTAATGCACTTGCAACGTGATAGACAGATGGCCCCACTCCTGCCACCCGCCATACCATCCCATCCAATACTTCCTGCATATTTTCAATGGCAACTCTGATTTGTTTTCCCTGACTGCCCATCGATTTTCAATTTTTACACTATAGTGGAGGGTATACTTATATTCAATAAAGAATAACGATTTTTAATTTTTAACCAAAAAAAAAATAGAGATTTGTGTCAAATGTTTCCTAATCTTAGGGTCTTGGGTTCGTGCCCCACGTTGGGCGCCAAGAAATAATAACATTTTGTTTTATAATATGGAAAGAGTATTTTTATTTTATGTTGGAATTTATTTTTTCTTTCGTTTATTTTTGTAAGCGCTTTTTAACTAAGAGCAATGTAAAGAACCGCGCAGCACAGCGAAACAGAGCTGAGAAAATATTTCAAAGTGCATATTGAAGATGCAACGAAATGGAAATGAGAATTTTAAAATTAGGACAAATGCTGCAAAACTTCTGGCAATATTTCTGCATTTTATATTACCCTTGTGCTGAAATCTTAAATGTTTAGCGAATCATGGACGCTTGTCACAAGTTGCTAGGTCCTCTTGAGATCTTAAAACCACCCGAACTCCCTTTCCACGGAGATGTAATCGCTGTCTGTCGCCTTGCGATTTGCACCCAACGGATTCCACTCAAAATAAGAGTTCTGTTGGATTTCCTAACTTGTGTATTTTTCTGCGCCTTTAATGTTGCCAAAGTTGCGAAAAAGTGCAATAAAGCGTCCCAAGCAAACGCTGAAAAGAGCTGCGAAAGTGCAGCCAAACAATAAATAAAACATATGCCTTCCGCTCCTTTTTTTCCCCCATTTTTCCCTATACAGCATCGCAGTGCATAAAAGCCAACTTAGTACCTTGTTTTTGTTTTGTTCTCTCGTCCTGTTTTAGCCATTTTCCCCCTTTCTTTGGAGAGAAAATTGCAAACTTGTTTACGGTGTTTTTACACATAAACAAGCGTGCATACATTCATGCAGGGCGGATGGAAAAAGTTTTTTATTCCGAATTATTCTCACACTGCTTTTAGAACAGCGGTCGGCACACACATACGATGACATTTTGTTTTATATTTGTGTGAGTAATTTGCACTGGGCAGCTCATCGATGTGTGTGTGCAGACCGCTGTTCTACGTTATACGTGAGCGAGCAGCGCGTGGGCAGAGCAAATCCCTATGCTCACTTAATAGGGCTTTGCCGACCGCTGTTTTAGAACCACTATGACATCTTGTTAGGCAGTTCCGAGCACCAGATGGCTTTTCCAAAGTCAGGGCAAATATTGGCCGTAAGTACATAAACTGCACTCGGAAATATGAGCTTTAAAAAACTTAGGAAGTTGTTAAATCTTTAAAGCTGACGAAACAAAAAATCTGAAATATGAAGAAGGAGCTTTAAAAACATTTTTCTAAATACTATTTTAATGTATAATTTATAATTTAATTAAAATTATAATTTCAAATCAAAATCAAGTTCAAACTTTAAAATTGTTTCGGTTTCAATTTTTCCTCCTGTGCAGCATTATACAAAGAAACTATTGTCAGGACACTATATGAAAATATGGTAAATATTTATTTTCCAAGTCAGGAAAATGCAAACAAGTCAAACTAATAGAAAGGAGAAGGTCTATATAATCGGAATATATGCAAATGTTTAAGGTGCACATGTGTGTTTACTGATTCGTTTGCTAGTCAGGCGATGTATGTATCCACAGATGGATGGATGAAATGCATACAGGAGCGGATCCTTCAATTTTACTAGTAAAGAACTATTTTGAAAGGTCTTACAAAAAATGCAACAAATTATATTATAGGTAAAAAATTTTTCACAGCATACTTTTAGACACCTTTTTAGGTGTTTTTAAATTGTATGAAATATTTGTTGTGTATTTCTATCTAGTTACAGTATCATACTAATTAGGGATTCTTATTCATACTGATATATATATAAAAACCTATGGGTGATATGTAATGGTTGAGTTTTTACAAAACCCTGATGAAAACCTCCCGACTCCGCCACTGCTGGCACTCCTCCAAGGGCCTCGGGTACTCCAGTAAATTACATTAGCTTGGAATGTAGCTGGTTCTGTTCGCTTGTCAATTTGTGCATGGCATTAATCAATTGCATGTGCAAGGCAGCTACAAAATCTGGAGGAGATAATCGGACAGATGACGGAGGCTGAGCTGCAGAATTTATCAGACAGCAGACACGGCTCTATAGGAGAATGTTATCCGCTCCGCCAGACATTGACAATCTCGATGTCTCGCAAAATAGCTGGGTGGGGAAAGCGATAGTCGCTCGTTACGCCTTTTGCCTGTGCAGTGTGCACACACACGTGCACGTAGGCTGGCAATTTAGTGTAGCCTGCTTCTGGGCGTCTTGCTTTTCCTGCTTTCTTGTCCCAGCTCGTTTGCGGAAATTGTCTCAAGTCTTGCTTTATTTCCCCGAGTTTTCCACCGCTTTCCGGCCGCCATCATTTGCACACATTCAGCGGCAATTTGTGGGCTCTCACTCATTCTTTCTTTAGGCCCATTTCGCTTCATTTAAACCGTCTTTGGCTCGTTGCTCCCTTCCACTTTTCATTCTCATTGTGCAATTTAGTGTGAAATATTTATTATACAGTCAGACAGTCGTCGTCATAAACCGCAGGCGTTGCGGGAGATACCAAAAAAGAAAAATGCAATTACTTAGTGCTTTACATTGACGGCAGACGTAGAAACTTTTTCCACATTCTAATTGGTAAATTGTTTGAGACTGTTCTGGCTGTTTCCATCCTTCTTCTGGCCCATTCTCGACCTGACAATTTTCCTTTCACTCTATCCTCCTATTTTTATGCCTTCAAATTAAATTTTGTGAAACTTTTAGCCACCAATCGTCCTGGTTGTTGTTCTTCTATTTTTCCGGTTGGGTTTTTGCATGCCGAAATGTGCTTGAAACTTTTTTAATGAACATCGAACGACCATAAAAAAGTTTATGTCCCGGAAGTATGCGATGGGATTGGGGAAGCACTCACACATTGAAAGTCAATCCAATTTGTTCACTTGAGCTTAGAAACTTATTGAGCCTTAACAACATTTCTAACGATCTTTTCTCCTGTTTTTGCTCTTCTATTTACAGGTGAGTTGACAGCGTAAAATAAGACTTTGCAGGCCGAAAAGAAAAATACACGAGAAGTATGCCTTACACGTAGTGCTGACACCAAGACGAAAACACACACAACACAAGCACACTTGCACAATATTCCTGTTCGAATCCGTCACCCATAAACACTGGAAGAAAAAATTAATTGATCAAGGAAAGATAATTTTACATATTAGCGAATGTAAAGAAAATAGAATAATATCGTTACAGGACATTCTAAATTGGGATTTTTAACGTTTTAAAATTATACATTTTTTAAAAGAAACTAAAGAAGTTTGTCGGTGAAAAGATAACATAATTGAGTCTCAAAGGGTTTTTAAAGAAATGGGTTAAAATAAAATGGATTTTTTTTTAACGAAATTTGTATAAAATCTATTTTACTATTAAATTTGTTTTTTAAGGTCTCCTGTAAAACTTTTTTTAAATTTTTACTTTTAATTATTTAATTTTTTCTTCAGTGTCCATACACAAAGACATTCTCTTATATAGCAATTTCCATAAAAATGTAGAGCTCGAATGATACGTGACTAAATGTTGAGGGAGGCTGCCAACGGTTAATCCTTAACCCATGTCCCACCATTGACACATTCCGTGCCCATCTGTCCAACGTATGCATAAATCGATTTGTTTTATACTGGGCCAGTGGCCAAAAAATTGTCATCGAATCGCTGTTGTATCTTTAACATCTTTATGTACACACTTCCGCCCATTTTTCCATTTCCCCCCACACGGCCTGCCCTCCATCCATCTTCTGTTCCCGAGTTTGCCAAAAAAGCCCGTCGATACATTATCGCCTCTCGGAACACGCATTCTATATGCAAATGAAGCGACTGCCTGTCGGCTTGTCTGCAACTCCGTGTGCGTTTGCAATGGAGGCAAAACAACAACACCGCCCGAATATTGGCGGAAAATATGGGAGAACAAAAAACAAGACTTTTCGGAAGCTGGGAGAACAATTCAATTTTTGGCCAAGCCAACGTTGGTTGGGGATATCAGAAAGTGGGTGAATGTTATCCGGTAGCCGGCAAAAATCGACAAAATTTTCTTGCACCCAATGAGATTTTATTCCACAGAGACTTTAAATTGGGTTTTCAGTTTTCGAGGTGCCTCTTTATGTTTCCAATCACCTTAAAATTATAACTAATTCATATTTTGACCAATTTCAAATAAATAAATTATTAGTTTAACACAAGTTTTAGATTTTAGCATTAACTTTTTTAAGTATTTAGTTACTTATTTGGTGTGCTAGGATTTTTAAGTTTTTCCTATTTAAAAATTTAGAACAGAGTGATTTAAAGTTTAAAAGACTTTTCTGACCTAACTAAATTAGAATGTCTTGTATTTTTAATAAATGTGTTAGGTCAGATAATTAAGCGGATATTTTAATTAACTCTTTAGTTCCCTACTGTAGTTTCCAAGCGAATTTCACATCACAAAGTTTTAATTGTCTGTGAGAGATCCTAGTTCAGACATCAACAATTGAAATTCCAGCTGCGGCGAACTGTACAATTGAAAATACTTGGCTGAGAATGCTTATATTTATAAACTGGAAAAAGCCACCCACATGTTTGGGGGGAGGGGAATATAAATCCGCTTTAATTGCTTTCTGGCAACCCTCATCAGGTTTCGAGCTTATGCATTCGCCGCTTCGATGGCGGCAGATTGGAATTTTGAGCAGCGCCAACAGCTGCCACGCCCCCTGGCCAGTGTCCGACACCCAACGCCCCCCCAGTGAGTGCATACTGGACGCCACGCCCCCTCCATCTATGCCAGTATTTATCCTTCTCATGTAGGCGCCGCCGTTGGCAATTTTAATTGCCGTTCTTTTCGCCATGTCCATGTCCTCAATTGCGGCCTCAATTTGGCTTTGCTGCCATTTAATTAATTGCTAAAGTGTTCCATTTCTGTTCGAAGTTCGAACATCCAGTGCTATTTGTTTTTTTCTTTGACCCGCCAATTAAGTTTGCAAATCAAATCGATTTAAAAGTCATCGCCAACGAAAAAGGTCACTAATTATGTTTGCAAAAATCTTTACGAATTAATTTTCCTTCTCCACCTTTTTGTCAGCCAGAAAGTTTTCTCATGATTTTCCCGACCTTTTTAGCGTTTTCCTCCTAACCCGCATAAAACTTTTGATGAATCTTTTTCACCCCGACTTGAACAAAAACACGAGCAAATTTATACGACTTTGCTTTTCACTGTTCTCTCTGTTTCTTGTTTAAAAACATTGATTATTTATTTTTCCTATGTTTTTCCAACGTCTCCGCTTTATCGCTTGAAAAGTTAGCAACTTTATTTTGAATTCAGTCAACACTTTAAGACTCATTTCTGATGTTAAAAATTTATCTATCGCCTTTGTGGCTTGAGCTTTTCTAAGCAAATCCTCACTTCATTAAACCGTAAACTTTATGATGAAATTGCCAAGTCAGCTGACTTTTAAACCCTTCTGTCTTAGGCGACCATTTGTCACACCCACAAGATGTGTTTCCCCCCTCGTCAACCGCAGGACATAAATATATCGATGTCCAGTTGAGGCTGATTAGAGAAAGGGATGTTGGGGGGTGGGGGAAGCAGGGATCTGGGTCGGTGGTCACTCACACGCCAGCAACTTTTATGGCTTACCAGGAAACCCTTCCCGTCACATACGTCTCCAAGGATATTTTATTAGCTCGCCCTCCCCCGGGGTACTTGACCCAGAATCCTTGTTACACTCGAAAAACAAATTAGGGTCACTTTTTCCCATTTGTCTTAGAGGCAAAGTGACAAGTGTTGCAATCAATTCAAAGCTTTTATTGAATCTGACGTCAACATTAACATAAATCGCACATGTTGTACAAGGAACCTAAAATGTGGTTGGTAAATCAAAGTTTAAACTTGATTATTTTCTACTTCGATCATCGATAAGCTCTGGGTGTTGGAAATCACTTTGAAAGGATGCCAAAGGTTTTCCATACTTCATAAAAAGAATTATAATATTTTCTTACATTTAACGTTGATCGATGTTATCGATACAATGTTGTGAAAATATCGGAAACATCGATACCGTCAAATATTGATATTTTCAAGCTTTTCGGTAAAGAACCCCATACTACTTGCTTTTAAACTTATACTTTACTTCTACTATTCGACTTCTTTATAAATATTTTTAAATCACTTATACTGAAAGAAGAACTAGAAAGGGAGTATATCTTCCTAAATAATTTGAATGTGGCAAAGAAAAATAAAAATTCTGAATTTCGAGTGTAGTTATGAGGAAGCTCGGTGCAACTTACCGCTTTTCCCGCTGGCGTGACGACGTCGACGTTTGTGACGTTCGAAAATATCCGTTGCCCATCGTGCCGCCATAGCAGAGGCTGTGACTCTGTCCGGATCCTATTTTGACGTGCAAAATGTGCCGGACTCGGAGGCTGACTAGGTCCCAATGCGGGGGTCTCTAATACTTGGTAGTTTCGTGCGACAGGCTGCCTGCAAGTGGAAGATAATAAAACTGCGGCTTGACATTTAATTTGCGTAAAGTTTGTGCAATTAATTAAACATGCTCGAGGCGTCTAAAAATACACTCGAGGCGAGGAGCAACATATGGCGGAGGCGTTATCTGTTTAATGAGCGGCCAAGTGGGCGGACGATGAGGAGCATCCTCCAGGCTCCACACGTCACTTGCCCCACTCAAAGTGTCGCCACTCGACGGCCTCAATGTCCTCGTTGTCGCCATGTGAAGTGCTTAAAGAGTTCAGCGAAGCGGGTTCTGTTCTTGTCTTGTTTTCCCACCGGCCCCGGGAATTACATACCGTACACACTGAGGCAAGGCAATCAGTGTAGTGGGGAAAACACAATTTCCGCTCTGTGCGTCCAGAGTCCAAGGTGAGGAGCAAAGTTCTCCTCGGAGGTTGGGCGTTGTGTTTGTTTTCGGGCCAAAGGAAGGCGCATCAAAGCGGATATTTCACACAGTACATTGTTTTAAAAAGCAGTAAATTATAAAGTGCAAGGAAAATCGATTTTGGGCGACAAACAAACCGTGTTGAATTTTCATGTCTCAAATTTCATCCATTTAAATTTAGCCAAAAATTGTGCCAAATTAAAAATAAGCACTGTTTTAAATAATAAAGTGTTCACCGTCAATTCCGGCTGATTAGAAATATTTTTTTTCTCAAATTTAACTTTTTATACCCTTGCAGAGGGTATTATGATTTCAGTCAGAAGTTTGCAACGCAGTGAAGGAGACGTTTCCGACCCTATAAAGTATATATATTCTTGATCAGCATCACTAGACGAGTCGATCTAGCCATGTCCGTCTGTCCGTCCGACTGTCCGTCTGTCCGTCTGTCCGTCCGTCTGTTTCTACGCAAACTAGTCCCTCAGTTTTAAAGCTATCGGGCTAAAACTTTCCCAAAAGTCTTATATCTGTTGCAGGTAGTATATAAGTCGGAACGAGCCGGATCGGACAACTATATCATATAGCTCCCATAGGAATAATCGGGGGAAAAAATGTAAAAAAAAATTATCTTGGGTGTTTTTGAACCTAGAACCTCCTACTTTTGGAAATGCCATTTTTGATCTAATTCTGAATTTCGAATAAAATTTTTTTAAAATCGGACGACTATATCATATAGCTGCCATAGGAACGATCGGAAAATTTGTGATTAATAGGAATTATCTGCAAGGGTATATAAGCTTCGGCTGGCCGAAGCTAGCTTCCTTTCTTATTTATATTTTTTTTCAAAAAATCTTGAGTGAAAGTCGATTGGAAATTTTATTACGAGTGCAATGACGTATAACATTCCATATTTGGATATTTATTTTTCTCGTTTCGGTCAAAATACTGATATTTTTTATGAAAATTTAAATGTATAGCATATATAAAAAATGCCAAACAAAATAATATTTATAAAAAAAAATATCGGTGGCCTTTATACGATTTAAATTGAATGAAATGGTTTTAGCCGAAATGGTATATATACTTCAACTGGCCGAAGTTAGCATCCCCTCTTGTTATTCCCGAATACCAAAAGCTTGTTGTGTATAACTTAACTACTTATTATGGCTATTATTTTACGATTATGCTTGTTACTTATTGTTTAGCATCCTTATATTGAAGTCATAAAATTCAAAAGCTTTGTCTATCTAACAAAAATCACCTGCAGCATGATTGCCTTACATTTTATAGGTAGAATACTAAAGTTACGTCCTAAACAAGAGAAATGCATTACCCACAATGGAGGACAGGACATGTTCTGTGACCTCGCTAGGCCTACGCTGCATTTATAGATCATTTCAATTTTTAATGGAGCCTCTAAAAACAGATTCCCACTGCCTTGGTCTATATATATACGGCGAAGTGCTCACGGTCATAAATATTTCCTATATGCCTTCTGCCAAACCTGCCCTTCAGTTCTGCAAATGTCCCTCCAAAACAAAAAAAAAGGCAAAAAGCATTGCCCACTTCTGTGCGCCAGACACTCGACCAAGTTGCGTAAGTTGCCTGCATCCTGCATCCCTGCACTTTGTTACCCGCTGTTTGTCTTGGCCCGCAGTTTGGGATTATTGTGCAAACTCCGCAGTTGCCTTTGGCTTATGGCGCAGAATGGGATCAAGGTGAATAAAATAGGAGAGCAAACGCAAGTAAAATATTAAAAAGGCCTAAGCACAATGCAAAAACACAATGCCAACCAAAGCGGTTGAGGTTGCGGTTCCTGCGGTACTCTCTCTTTTTTTTCTTTTTGTTTTCTGGCTCACACAAAACACCACCCACAGAGCCACCCAAGCTTGTTGAGTTTTCCGCAAAACTCTCTGCGCTTTCCGCGGCCTTTTTCCATTAATTAAGTGGATACCTGGCGGGCCTAAAAAAGCTGCAAAATATATATCTATCCACGAAACTTAATTGTCGTCAAGCTCAACGGGATATATAACCTGAGAAATAATGCCAGTCGGTGAAAATAAGTGAAAATAAGCACAAATCGATTTATTTTGTACCGAATTATTTGGTTCAGAAAATCAGGGATTTTACGTTTCTGGCATTGGAAATAAACAAACAAGCCACCAAAATAAAGGGCCACATAAACAGGGATATTTCAAAAGATTTTGCGCTGTCCTGCAATTTCATAAATATTTTATGAGCTTAAAGGCGCATCGATGCTTTATGGCTGCCCGAATGCTGGTATGGGGTTTTGTATCTGTATCTGTTTGCCCTCGGCTTACGCATATTTTCCCTCTTTCAAAGTTTTCCCATTTTATTTCATGTTTTGTTTTCCCCCTTCGCAAAATTCGTTCTTGCTTAATTTAAATAATGTGTAGCAGTATGAAGGGCTTTTATCCGCTTAGATGGCGCGGAATTAAGTTTAACTGTGTCCACATTAATCAGGCGAAAGGGAAGCCAGGAGTTGCGAGGAAATTAGATTAGTTGCTAGTAGCAGTGAATATAATGCAGGAAAAGCGGTTTATGTACTTAATGAAAAGTGGAACATATAAAACAAATTAAATATTTATTGTTGTAAAAAGCTTTGAAGAGGAAACTATTAACCATAATTCTTCCTAGTATGGTGATCATTTAATGTAAATACGGAAATATTATTGTTCCCTAAATAATTAAAAAAGTCTAAATTCTTTATAAATATTCATATATATTTTTAAACATTTTAAGAATTAAATTTAAAGTATATCTGATCATGATTGCCGAAATGAATTTATTAAAATTCACAAAAGGAATTTAATGAGTATTTTATTAAAATAATGTTTAATAAGTGAAATGGCAAAAAATATTTCCTTTGCATGTGAAGTGGCAAAAGAGTGATTATAAATTCACAATTTTTCACATCGAAAACCTTCTTATCTCGTTCATCCTTTTTTTTGGGGCAATCAAACTGAAGCCTCGCCTGCCATTTATTGTGTTAATTTTGAGCATGACAATGGCATTAAATTTAATGTGCCTGCATTTCGGTTGATGGTCTGCGGCCACGCCTACTCTCACACCCACTACTCCACCGCCTTTCATGTTTGTGTGTGCGTGTCACTTCCCGGTCCGATAAAGAAAACGTTGTGACAAGCCAGACGCTCCTTTATTTTTTATTTTTTTGTTATTTTTCCCTGCTTTTCCTTCCATCATGCGTCGCGTCGCCCATCAACATTTTTCGCCATTCAGAACGTCTGTTTTTTCCTGATGTTTTTTTTATTTTGTTAAACACATTTTCGACTCGCCTTTTTATGTGCATTTTTTGCGGCGTTAACTGCACGTACCATCATTTTTACTGCGCTTTTTGTGTGCAAAGGCTCCTTGGGCTACCTTTTTGTGTTGCTTGCCTTTTTGCCTTTTGATTCATTATCAAAAAAAAAAAAAACGAAAAAGGGAAGAACCTGCCATTTTTGCACCTACATAGGCCAAGCCCTCTTTTGATGGAAAATTCTGTTTAATTTCTCTTTTCGTATCTCCTTTTTTATTTCATCACCTACTTTTTGCGCCTTTTTGCGGGGGGCCTACACAATCATTATCATACCAGAACCAGATATCACGCGACTCACTTTGACCGAGCTGAGGACGCGGCTAAGAGCCCTCGGACTGAGTGCAACGGGCCGAAAACAAGCCCTAGTCGAACGGCTGCAAACATCTAGCAACTCTAGTGCAGCTACGATACCACCAACAACAGGTTCCAATTTGTCGTCGGAGGTGTTCATTGGGGGGATCGTAAATAATTCCGACACGACCTCTGGCCCCCCCAAAAACACTGCTCAACAAAATGGTAGGTAAACGTGGCTAAATTTAGGGGGAAACTCAGTTCCCCAGACACTAGTTTACATTCGTTTTGCCGGTAAAATGGTAACCACTACTTTATTGGGCAGTTTGATAATAAAATGTTTTTACTGAACATCAAAAAAAATATCGTAAAGAATTTAAGGATCCAAATATGAATTTAAGTAATTTTTTTTTATTTATTTATAAGGTAAAACATTTAATAAATTTTCGAAATAAAATTAAAAGGCTTTTAAAGTATTTTTTGTACACATTTTGTAAACTAGTGTAATCAGATAAAAAGAAAAGGAAACGTAGCCAGAGCTCGGAGCACGGAAAACCTTGTAGTCTTCACTTTGTCATTCCCATCGAGCTCTAATACCCGCCCCGACTTACCCGCTAATCGCTCGGTCCTGCGCTTCCTGTGTCCTTTTAATTTGGCTTGATTTTTCCCTTTTTTTATCGTTCAATTTAAGCGTATGTTTTTGGTGAATATTTTATGCATGCAGTTATTTAATGTTGTTGTCAGCCGTTCTGGGGTGCGGCTTTTTTAATTTGATTTAAATGCAGAGGCACACACAGGCTGACTGGGCGAAGAACCTGGCACGCGAATCTTGTTGAAAATGTACGAAAAAATTAAATCACAAAAAATATGCAAACACGAGGCGGTTGCCGGAATTTTTAATAATGCACAAAGGACAATTTTTGCTGGCATTGCAGGATGGTGGTGCTGGGAGGCAAAGGACGAGGGCACAGGACTGTGCCATGTAATCATGCAATGCTCATGCACAGACACACGCACCTCTACACTCCTCTCAGATATTCAGTTTGCAGGTTCTCCTCGCACACATGGAAATCACGGCAGCCAGCTAGGCTCCCATACATTTGCCACAGGACATTTCTCGTGATTGCGATGTGAACTAGAAAAATATAATTTAAGCTAAAAGGTGGAAGCAGTCATCTTATCGAGAAAACGAATTTTAAGTGCTGGGTTTAATTCTGAGAATTCTTCCTGCCCTCACTATAAATCCTGGTGTTTTCTTTGTTTGCATTTCTCGTAGAAAATGGAAGAGCTGGGTTGAAAATTTAAATAATAATAGTTAATTGCAGGCGATGGAAGTTTCACCGAGAGAAAACAAATTATACTTTTATTTAAAGTTTGTAGTTTAAGGGGATCGATGAAAATGTGAAATATTTATATATTTCTAACTAAGAATTCAAATATCCCGAAAAATAATCCTTTGTATTAAGCCAAAGGTCAAAAATGAAGGCATAACAAATTCGTTAATTGATTTAACCTCTATTGTTTGATAATTCATGATTTAATATCCAGACAATAAATTTATTTAATGAGTATTGATTCATATGCATAATAAATATTTATTTATTATTGTACTCAAAAATATTAAAAGTTAATTTATTATGTTATTAACATAATTTCATTTCGTTTGAGGACCTAACGCATGACGATATAAAACCCCAAACCTAAATATTGAAAGGACTAAAGGCTGTGGGTTTTGGATTTACTTTTGAAACCTTTGGAAGTAGGTTTTTCTTGGCCTTGAGTTGGCACCTAAGATAGTCTCTTTTAACAAAGATTTGATTGATGAACTGCTTAATTTATTTTCCCCTGTGCATTTCCAACGCCCTAACATGAAGTAACACACAAAAAGGAGCCGACTGTTATAAATTTGTGGGCTGATTGCCGCTTGCATTTCCGGCGACGGAAGCGGTCGCCACGTTCGGGTCTAAACTATGGCCTCATTTGGTTTGCCAACCACGTGTTCCCACTCATGCACTATACATATGTATTATATATGTACACTCCGGCCGGGTTTTTGTGCGAGTTGCCTGACACTTGTTAGCCTTGTTTTGGCAGGGATGCGGAAACTGGCTATTAAGTTTTGATGAAGCAAAGTTGCGGCCTATCAAAGCGTTGCCGTGGGCGAACATTTGACATGGCATTATCAATGTTAGCACGTTTGCTGTCTGCGGTGGTTCGTGTTTCGCTCAGAACTTGTGGCTATATACGGTATATGGTATATAGAAGGTAGTGCTTTTTTTTGTTTTTCGTGGGCCAACAAAATCTGTGACAGCAGCACAAACTTTATTGCATTTTTCTCTGGCTGTCATAGTTTGTAAATTAAACTTTTTCGGATGGTATCTGTAGTGTCCTTCTCCATATGGGCGGTTCTTTTACAAACCGAACGGATTTGGCCAAAAATATTTTTTCACATTTTTGATTTGCCTGAAACTTTTTTTACGTATACTATTCGGAAAATAAGTAAACACGTGTATCAGGATTTGGCCGAAAAAAAATTATTTTTTTTTTTAGAATTTTTTTTAGTTTGCCAAAAAACGTTAATTTTGAAAAAGTTCCCTCTCATTGAAAATCTGTATCTCCGGTTATAGTAATCCGATTGACTTCGTGTCTTTTGCATTAATTCCTCTTAAACCTCTTCTTAAAAAAAAAAATTTTTTTTTAAAAATGAGTTTTTAATTTCTTAAAAATAAAAACAAATTAAGATTTTAAAAAATTTTTTTAACGGGTTCCCCACAAAAAAAAATTTTTTTTTTTAGTTTAACATA
Organism: Drosophila prostipennis; assembly: GCA_037075205.1. NCBI lineage: Eukaryota > Metazoa > Arthropoda > Insecta > Diptera > Drosophilidae > Drosophila > Drosophila prostipennis. The sequence continues at coordinate 827,834 of JBAMCJ010000409.1, forward strand.
TGCGCCATATTGTTAGTTACAATCGGTTTTTTCCAAAAAGGTGGAGCCATGTTTAGTTTTTAAAATATCGAATTTGTTGTAACAAGGCCTCGGCTTTTTTCTATGTAAAAACGTCGCAGCAAGTAGGGCTACTCTTTTATTCTTGTTGGATCCTTATGGAATTCATGTTTTCTCATCGTTTACTAGTCCCTTAACAATTTTTAATGATTAAAACTTAAGTTTTAAGTGTTTTGACAATTTCTAAATGACAAAAAAAAAAGTAATTTTTTAATCTATAAAAAAACCACAATTATGTATTTAACCTTCCATTAAATAATAAAATATTAAAAAATAATTATTTAAATGTGTTAGATAAAATACAAGTTTAAAAAAAAATTTTTTATTCAATTTAATAATTTTTTATTTTTATTAAATAAATTTTTTTTTAAAATTAAAAAAAAATATTTAAAAAAGTTAAAATAATTACATAATACAAAAAAATAATAAATAAAAAAATTTTTAAATTATTGTTTATGAAATGGAGGGTTGAATAAATAGTTGTGGTTTTTTTATAGATTAAAAAATAACTTTTTTACTTTTTGTCATTTAGAAATTGTCAAAACACTTAAAACTTAAGTTTTAATCATTAAAAATTGTGAACGGATGAGTAAACGATGAGAAAACATGAATTCCATAAGGATCCAACAATAATAAAAGAGTAGCCCTACTTGCCGCGACGTTTTTTTACATAGAAAAACGGCGAGGCCTTATTTAAAACAAATTCGATATTTCAAAAACTAAACATGCTCCACCTTTTTGGAAAAAACCCGAATTGTACAACCATTGGCGCCATAATATGTTAAACTAAAAAAAAATTTTTTTTGTGGGGAAAACCGTTAAAAAAATTTTTTAAAATCTTAATTTGTTTTTATTTTTAGAAATTAAAAAACTCATTTTTTAAATAAATTTTTTTTTTTTAAGAAGAGGTTTAAGAGGAATTATGCAAAAGACACGAAGTCAATCAGTTACTACGAATTTTGAATTTTCGTGAGAAGACACTTTCCAAAATTAACGTTTTTATTTAAACTAAAAAAATTCTAGAAAAAAATAATTTTTTCAGCCATCAATACACGTGTTTACGGTACCGAATAATACACGGAAAAAAGTTTCAGGCAAATCAAAAATGTGACCCAAAGGTGTTCGGTTTTGTAAAAGAACCGCCCATATATCACACGAAGGATGTCTGCTGACCACACGATAACAGTCCAATAAATCCTATTATCACAACCACACTTTATATATTTTTCACAATTTCTCACTTAATTGTGATTATTATGTTATAGTTTCCATTGATTGCTTTTTTTCGGTTGCCACGTACACACAAATTATCCGCCACTCAAACGTCAAGAGAAAGACACACACGTCTGCTAGCGCAAAAATCTGAAAGTTAACTGAAAATTAAAACAAAAATCTGAAACTATCAATAAACGCAGAAACGAAGAAAGAAGCCCACGGAGGAGCCAAAGAAGCAGCAGCAGAAGCAAAGAAAAAAGAAAACATAAAATGTTTAAAATCCCAAAAAATCAAAGTCCATGAAAATAATCATCGTAGAAGCCAGCGAGCAATGAGCGACGGCTTCTTCTTCGTCGGTTTAAAACTTCGACGGTTAGCAAAGCTGCAACAGCAACAGTAACGACACTAGTTACCCACATTTGGCGCCGACTACAATTGCTAATGGGTTGAACAGACCCAGCTAACACTTACAATCAAGCCCAGTTGGTAAAAGGCGATTTAAACTAATACACAGAGAGAAAATTAAAAGTTTACAAAAATATATAATATATATTTATTTATGTATACTATTTTAATATTTCTAAAAAAGATTTTTACCTTTAAAGACTAATTAATTTAAAAAAAATTTGAATTTTCCCAAAAAAAAAATTTTTTTTTTTGTGGTAGAATCTGTCCTTTAGACAATCACTAAATGGTAATGGTCCAAAATCAATAAATTTAAATAACAATTTAATGTTATTCATTGTAACTGTTAAAATATATTAATTTTGATTTTGTCTAAAAAATTATTAGTATGTTACAAACAAATTTAAAACGATTTTGGAGGAACATAACTTTTAGAAGTTCATTAAAAAAATATTTTGCTATTTAAGATATTTTGCTATTAAAATGAACCTTTGTAAATCAAGCAGCTAACCCATATTCACAATCATTTTTCTCCGTGTAAAACATGAGAAGAAAATCTTCATTAGAAGTTGGTGGTGCTGTGTTGGTGGCTGCATTGCATTGGCGTGTGGTTGCATTCGGTGGCTGCTTGCATGAGTGGCAGCGATACAGATAAATATATGTTTGTGCTACTTCATGGCTGCGCCAAATCCCATGCGACAAAGTGAAAACTTTTCATTGGTCGCACAGCCCGAAGAAGATGACTATCATCTTCGCCTGGGCGATGCTATGCGATGCGATGCGATGCTATGCAGCATCTGGAATGCGATTAGATGCCGCTAATTGAAATGTTTGTCAAAATTCACTGTGTCATCTATTTCAAAGCCTAAACTGCCTGCTGATGATGGTAACCCCGTTACCTTTTTTCAAGAGGGGCGTTAAACAAGACACGCCTCAGCAAGCAATTCCCGAACACCGCCTAACTGCATTTGAATTGAGCAGCAGGCTGGCGAACAACCTTGAGTGGCTTTGGGTTAATTACAGCCGAGGAAAACTGCATCACCGAGTGGACACATCCGATTGGAGACATCGTTTGGGGAAGTAAAGGGGTTTGCAGAAAGGAAGTCCATTTGAAAATTGGCAATCAGGAATGTCTGGCATTTCGCAAACTCCGTTTAAGGCTAAATTCCTGTTTTGAAAATCAATAATAGATTTCACAAAATGAAAATGTACTCTGTGTTAAAGATTTTGCAGAAAATAAAAATACGAACCATAAACGAAATTTATTTTGTATTGGATTTATTTGAAGATATTCATTGTTAAGCTAACAGGATGCCGATAATAAAAAAAGATTACATGTTGATTTGATAAATATTTGTATTAAAAAATGACTGGGAAAATATTCCACATTATTTATAATTGTCAAGCAGCAGAAAATTTTGTTGATTTAGCTAAAGCAAACAAATCGAGCTTAGAATTGTGCAGCAAAAAGTCTCGATTTTTGCGAATGTCTTTTTATAAACGTTCACTCGAACTGTGAAAATAATCTAATGCAGACTAATTTCTTTTTTTCCCCTAGACGACATCTATGTGGAATATGTGAATGGTATGCACATATGACTGTTCGGCTTCCCAGTCGCAATGAACTCTGCCAGTTCGCCCTATGAACCGATTCCCACAACGTTGGCGATCTGTTAGCCATGCTAAAAGCCGAAGATCGCGGCATCGACCGAGCTGCAGTGATCAACAGGCGTAATGGTGTGAGGATCGCTTCGTCTGCACGATCGACAGCTTCGCTGGATGATTCCTTTAGGTGGGGTTTTAGCCAAAAATCTTAAAAGGGATCATTAAAGAGTCATTTTCAAATTACAGCATACAATCAACAATCGCACATTGGAGGTCAATCCACCGAAACGAGAGAGGATCACAGTGGAATCAGTGGACAAAGTGGGCGTTATGCGCAAGGTGATTGCTCAGGTATGGTATTATTTGGAAAATTTCTATGAATTTATAATAATAGTGTAAATATTATGCACAGCTCTACGAGGCATTCAACGTGGGCGAATATCAGCTGGAGAAGGCAATCAACTGGCCAAGGAACTCGAGACCTTACGCTACGAGCTCGAACCCCTGGAAGAGGTAAGTTTTCGAAAGTAACATTATGGATAATATTATAACAATATTTAATTGATTTTGTAATTTAAAGATCTCTAAAAATACCATTATAATAAACATCTCTCTAAAAATATTAACATAATAGTGTTTACTTGGTACAATTTCAGAAAAAACTAAGAACTGAGCAAAAGGCAGCTCGTCGTACCAACTTTATGACTTGGATGGGCCTGGGCCTAATGTCCGTGCAATTTTGGCATCTTGGCGCGCCTGACTTGGTGGGAATACTCTTGGATATTATGGAGCCGTCACCTATATTTTGTTACCTACGGCACAACAATGGCAATGTATGCCTACTATTGTGTTACCAAAAGGGTGTGTTTATTGGAAAAACTAATAAAAGTAAAATATTATTATTATTATTATATCAATACTTTAGGAGTATATGATGGAGGACGTGAAGAACCGCGAGTACTCGCTCACCCTATATAGAAACGCCAAGAAGGTCCAATTCGATGTGGAGCACTGCAACGACCTGAAGCGGAAGTCGGCGGAGTTGGAGTACAATCTCAGAAGGATCAACGATCCGCTCAACATGCAGTTGCCATCGCATCTGGTACGCACCCAGGAAAATACACCAAGCCAAATCGAGAGAAGGAGCGGACAGCTCCAACTTAAGGCTTCTTAGTCACAGAGACAGGGAAGAGATGGAAACCCAAACTATTTTTAACTTCCTCAAATTAGAAACGAAGAATAAAAGTCCGCCCTTTTAGCTAAAGAAGTTCAGGTGATCGAAATGTTGTAGTCAACGTTAGAGATTATTTTGAGGACAGATCACATGTCTTTTTGTAAATTCAAGCTTAGTTTTTCTCTTTATGTTAATTGAAATGTTTTAGTTGTTTATTTTACGATTAATTAGCCTAAGCCACAGGGTGACGATTCGCAAAAGCGCACAAGGTTAATCGGACGCCTGCAGTTTAAAAAGCTGATAACATTATTTTATGTTTAATTTTTAGTTATTTATTGCAGTGAGAGATTTGTTTTACGCCTAAGGCAAATATTGTGTGTGCAAGTTCTAGCAAAATATATGAATTATTTATTGACTATTATTCCCGTATGAGTTGTATAATTTTTTATCCGTTTGAACATCCTTTTCAAGAAAAATAACCGAAAAAATGGTTGCTTACCTTTTAGCATTTAACATTGAAGCGTAAGGCATACTTTTAGGTCAAAAAATGGACAGAAGATTTTTATTTACTGCTTAAAGCAGCACCTATGAAAAAATTAGACAAAAATTAGATTTTGGCGGTGAAATTGTTAAAGTTTATTTAAACTAACATAAACAAAAAGGTATCTAACTAACCATTACACTATTAAAAACAACGACAGTTATAACCATTACCCGGATGTTCGTCTTTCTGAATGCCTGCGGTCCAATTTTGCAGTGAATCTGAACTCATCCAGTGAAATCTACTAACTCTTCATAAGCTTTAATATACCATACACTATGAGAACAACTAGAACGAATCAATTTGTAAATAAAAACGCGCAACTATTCCATTAAGATTTTAGCAACGGAAAGTGAGCCATTTCATGGGCAGATCGTAGTTAGTAAAGTTAACAAGAATCCTAAGCGTAATTCTAGTAGGTATGTTAGATATGTAAATATATAAACTGCTGTGTTTCATGACAACGTAAACGATATGTAAGAATCACACAGAATTATTTGCCATGCGAGACGAACACAAAAATTAAGCTTAAAATTAGATTAGACTAAGCCTGTTGGGCTCCCTAAAATTTTACCCCTATAACGCTTTCTTCCGAACTCTACGAACCTATATATTTACAATAGAATTGTCAATGGTTGTGTTGAAAACTGTTTGCCTCTGCTATCAACCCAATCCTGAAATCAATCAGTGGACTCCCGTCTAGCAACATTTACTCCACATGCATCGCTTTTCAATGCGCTCACTATATACAAATAGAAGGATATAGTCGAATACCCCGACTATCGGATACCCAGTACTCACTGCAGCGTTAAAAAATCAGTTGCATACGTGAAAGTGCGTTTGTCTGGATTGCATCAATTCAATAGTATAAGCTACACTTTGATTTTGACATTTTCTGATCGGCGATACAGTATAGAAGGAGAAATAGAATAAACTTAACGAGTACTGGGTAAAAAAAACGCACACATGGTTCATATAAATCGCACACTAACTAACTAATCGACATTCGGAATGATTAACTCTAGCCTAAGCATTTACCTATGCATACTTATAATACTTTAATGACATTTGTGATTCAATTTCAAATTATAAAATGGAAATTATTTATTGTACAAAGCGATCTTGACATTAATCCAAATAAACCGAATAACTTTGAAAGTATTTTTGCCTAACCCAAGTCCCAACTAACTTTTGCGTTTATCTAATGAAATACACAAATACCTCCAAGAAGTCAACGAAAACTTAATCCTAATCTGCGCCAAAGACTTATGAATACATTTAACTAGTTACTCTTATACATTCCCCAAACCGACGTTAACTTTTAAGCCCCTACTATTTATACGTATGTATGTATTATTAACCGAGAGATTAACTTGTTTCAAAATGTTGCCTAACTGCTCTCACGAGGTGCAAGTACATATAGTTCTCAAGTACCTTCTTTCATAAACAACTAATCTTAATATACGATTACCTATGTCTTTTTAACGAATTTAAAGGAAAACCCAACACTAATTAAGTGCATTAATTAATACATTGTTTGAATTTTGACATAACAACCAAGGCGATTTTTTACATTTATAAAACCGAAAAACTCGTTTGTTAAACTAAAATTACAAAAACTACCCAAAAAAATCCCAAGCTTGAAAACCAAATCGAATGAAATAATAAAAACTATGCAACCATATGCGAGCGCAAACTGATAAAATAATATGAAATTAAAATAGAAACCAAGTTATTAATAAAAAATGAGTACAGCTCTCGCATTTATTTGCTACTAAAACGCGCAAAAGGTTAATAACGAGATTATGAGAAAGTCGAGCACACTTACCATCAGGCATCTGATCTCCAGCCTGCAGCACATGCTGGAATCGGTGGCATTCCACTTAACCAACTCGGCAATTGGCCGGCTGGACTTGAGGAAAAGCGTGAGGCGCTCGTTCAGTTGGAGAGGCGAGAACTTGCTGACTATTAACGCCTTCGTCGAGTCTCTGTACTTTCCCATCTCGTTACTAAAACTGCGTCCCTGTCGATCCGCCAACTCGAAGGTGTGCACCGCCTTGTTCTCCTCATCGTCAATTAACCGATAGCTAGGCTGCCTGTACGGATTGTAGTTCCCAACTTTTTCGCATATCTCGCGCACTTCATCGACTTGTAGGGGGTTTTGCTTTTGGGGAAACATTTCGTATGCCAGATGCCATAGGTTTGTTCAATTACCTGACCGTACTGAGGAGCTGTCTCTGGTTGCCTAAGAAAATGAAGTTCCATTAGATATCTTTCCTGAATCCCAAGAAGTTAAGATCTATACACTTACGTGTGCTGACTGTTGGCCCAGAAGTCCTTCTTCTGCTGATGCAGTGGGTGCTCTATGCCAAAGCAATATCGCTCATCTTCGCCATTGGGGCAATCGTTCTCTTTGTCGCACACAAAATCCTCGTGGGAATGCAATCCTCAGGGAGAGCTGTTTAAAATTCAAAATGGTGTGTTACTTTAAGGGTTATTTACTACTATTTTAAAGTCACTTACGAACTGCCATTGGAAATGGATCTGCGGTGCAATTGCACAAGACGGAGCTCTCATCGCTTTTGTCCCAACAGTTTCGCTTGCCATCGCATATCTTTGAAGGATCAGTGGCTCTATAAAATAATTCATTTAATTATAAATTCAAATCATTAATATCCTTAGCTAAAACCTACGTAAGTAAGTAAAGCAACTGCAGATGGTAGGCTCATCCGTCATGTCCTCGCAGTCAGGCACGTGGATCACAGAACTTGCTCTTCGGCACACATTTGAAGCTGGTCCGACACTTCATCTCGCCGGGGGCACACCGCTGCTTCAGCTGTCGACATTTGGTTTCATCTTCATCGCTGCCATCATGACAATCGGATCGGTCGTCGCAAATCGCCGTCTGTGGCAGACAAGCACCCAGCGGGCAACGATGGGTGCTGCATTCCGGGGGTGGCTGGAGCATTTTGCAGCTCGGCTTGTCTATTAATGGCAATTTAAATTATATTGCGCGCAGAGCTTTTGGAATACCAACGACTCACCTATAATGTCCTGCAGCGATTTGTATGCCAGCTCCAGCGTTTTAATGCCAAATGGCTGTTTGAAACTTTGGCAATCGGAATTGTTGTAGCTAAACATGGCCGTTGGGAACCAGCCTGTGTGCGAGTCCCGACACACCAGCACCCCCTGATCGCTGGGACTGTGCTGCTGCGCATCGCTGACATTTTTCAGACCAAACTGATTGCAGCTGGTGAATTTGGTGATGGCCGGCAGTTCTGTGGGCGCCACCCCGTTAATTAGTTCCACCTCCTCCGAAATGGAGGCCATGTCCTCGGCACTAACGTTCAGCAGGCGCATCAGATTGGCCGGCGGCTGCTTTTCCTGCAGCTTGTAGCAGGAATCGCAGTTGGTAACGTTCTCCATGCGGGTAATGGCCACAGTTTTGATGCGTCCCGTGACATCGTCATGAAGCACACTGATGCAGTCCCTCGCAGCGCTGGGATTGTGATGAGAACTGGAAGAACAGCAAGTTTAATTTTTGCATTGAGATCTTTAAACCGCAGTGAGCAACTCACAGGTCAGGCAGGAATGTGGGCAGCACATGGTGGGTGAATCGCACAGGCTGCTCCAGATGCAAGAGCAATACATTGGACTTGGGAACTCCCTCAAAGCAGTTCACCCGGCGGATTTGTTCGTGGTTGCTCTTATGGGCCGATCGCTTAGTTTTTCCGCCGCCCAGCAAAACGCTGACGTAGTGAGTCTCCAAGTCAATGCCAGATAGACAGCTCTCGTGGACCAATACCCAATGCTTGTCGATTAGCACTCCGATGCACCAGAGATCGCCATTCGAATAGACATCTGCCAGCCAGGGCCAGTGCAGCTCCTCGATGGCTTCATGGAGCTTCTCATTTACCAGTATGGTTTTATTCTTTTTACTTTTAATGAGATTATCCAGGCGGTCGAGTATCTCATCCTTTTTATTTACAACAACCGCAGGAATTTGCGGCTTAAAGTGCACATTCGGCGTGTTGTGGGTCTCGATGGTGGGCAGGAGTATGGGAACCTGCTCCATTGGCTTTTCTTTGACAGCTTGGCCGGCACTAAAGGTTTTCAGTGGAGTGGTTTTATTGGCCAGCAGATTGCACTCCACGTAGATGCCCACACACTTGCGGGGCAGCAGACGATCCTTTTCTGGTCTTGAGGCGGCGGGTATACCAATCTCGGGGATTATAACCTCGTTTTCTGTCAACTGGACGTTATCACCGACCATGGAACGAAGATGAGCCACCATGCGGCTTCGGCCTCCCTTCAATTCTGGCGTAATGGATTGCATTTCCTGCTGACTCACGAATTCCGAGCTATTGAAGTAGTGCGCCCCCTTGAAGCCAAGAAGGGCACACACCGCATCCGCCGTATTGGCCTGGTGGTCATGGTAGCCCGTCTCATGGGCACAGACAACCCGCCACACGCCGTGGGCATTTCTGGAGAAGATTCCGGCACTGCTGAATTTGGGCTGCTGATGAACGTCGAAGTGCACATCGTGTCCATTGGTTAGGGCAACTGGGAAAGCAGATTGAAGAGAAATTAATTTCTGGGTAATTTTTAAGGGATGTATCAACTACTTACAGCAATCCTTTTCGTCTTCCTTGAACTTACAATCGACTACATTATCGCAACGTTTGCTTAAAGGCAGACAAGTTTTGGACAGGGGACAACGGAACTCGTCAGCTTGACAGTCCACTGGATAAGTGATTAAAATATATTAAATATAAAATTTAATTTTTTGAGTACATTTTACCGCAGTTTTGTTCATCAGTGAGATCCTCGCAATCCGCCTTTCCATCGCAAATGAGACCCTTTAGAGATCCCTTCAGATAGTCCCTGCATGTGCAGTCCAGTTCATCAGTTCCATCTTCACAGTCCACTTTGCGATCACAACGCATTATTATATCGACGATTTGAGACATTCTGGATGGGAAATTATGAATATGAAGTGAATATTATTAAATCAAACAAGATGAACCTACTTTTTGCACACGAATTTATTGGGAATTTGTATTTGATCCTTTTGAGAATGAGCTTGGTGAGTGGTGGTTGTCTTTGTAGATTTTGTAGTGGTGGTTGGTGCTAATGTGGAAGCGGTGGTTTCTACAGGCTTTTCAGTGGTTGGAATGGTAGTAGATATTGTGGTTAGAGGTGTGGTGGTGGTGATGACGCCAGTGCTAATTGTGGTTGTGATCTCTGTGGAAGTAGTGTCCTTTATTCCCTCTGTAGATTCTGTTCTGCCAGCTTCTGTTGAAAACAGAGTGGATGTAGTGGTCACTATATCCTTGGTGGTTCCTAGAGTGGTACTCTCTATAAACTGAGTAACCAAATCGGTGAATTTCTTTAAATCTTCAGTTGATGTGGGTATTGTTGTAGTTGGAGCATCAGTAGTTGGTAGAGTGGATTGTGTTTTCGATTCAATTGTAGTTGATGATGTTTCGATTGTTGTAAATGGAAAGGTTGTGTGTGTATTTGTAGATGCTGTTATTATAGTTGAAGGATTTGTGGTTGAATCAATCGTGGTAGAACTTTGAACCGTGGTCTCTTCTATTGGTGATAAACCACTTGAGGTAGTTGAGGTAATTTCTTCAGTTAAGGATACATCCATTTGGCCTTGTTTGGTTTCAGATCCCTCCAAAGAAGTTGTGCTCTCCCATGCATCCTCCTCCTCATCCTGTTCCGCCTTGAAATCATAATCTTCGATGGCAATAATCTCTCGCATTTTACTCTCCGCCTGCTCTTTCTCTGGATGATAGTCACTCTCCGTTGTGCTGCTCACATTCTGTCGTACGCCACCCACCATATCGGGTATGAAATTGTACTCACATCCGACCTCATCCTCACCTCCTAGACAATCAACATTGCGATCGCAACGCTGGCGTTTGGCTATACACCTCTTACCGCCCCAGACGCAAATGAATCCGGGACAGAATTGAAGTGGCTGACGGGTGGGCAACAGACGCGGAGTGACGGCCATTTCCAGCCAGTCCAAGTATAGAGTCACCCTCGTGTAGACTCCGAATTCCTGAGGACGAGCACAGCCGTTGCCGTGACTCACCACCCCAGCCAAGTAGAATTCCTCCGGCCGAGAGTCGCTGCGACAGAAGAGCGGGCCACCCGAATCACCTTGGCAGGCATCGCGTCCTCCGTTCGGATCGCCGGCGCAAATGTCCTCCGAAGCCTGATCCTCCGGGTCAGTGCATCGTTTGCGTATGGGTACTATAACTCTGGCGCATAGGATCACCCTGGGAAAAACGAATTACTAAGAACCTCTTATTAAAAAAATATAAATCAAGTACTTACTACTTGGACCCTTCTCTCGAATGGCTCCCCAACCAACCACCGTGCACAAAGTATTTTCTTCAGGTCCCCAGATCCAATCCTCGCCAATCGTTGTTCTTCCCTTGTCGGGCAAACAGATGGGCTTCACCCAGCGATTGAATTGCAGCGGGTTAATCAGACGGAGCATGGAGAGATCATTACGCATACTCCTCCTTTCGTAGGCCTGGTGGACCACCACATGGGACACTGGCTGGATCTGGGTGGCGGGTGAGTAACTAGTGCGCCGCAGGAGACCAGCACGCACCTCGTAGAAGTACTTTCCAAAGTTTATGACACAATGGGCAGCGCTGATGATCTATAAAGAAATATATATATTAAAATTATATAAATTTAGCTGTGAAACTCTCAACTCACCCAACGCTCGGAGTAGATGCTTCCGCCGCAATGGAATTTACCATCTCGGTAGATAGCCACCACAAATGGCCAGTGGAGTGCACTGGTGTAGCTTCCACCCACAATTCGTCCATCTCCAACGATTTCCTTTGACTCCGCTACAGCTCGTTTCACTTTCTTCGAGTGCTCCGTTTTCAAGTTTTTCGTGGGTACGCCACACTGCATCGGTGGACACTTCACAAAGGCAACGTGATCCACCAGAGAATCGTGGCTATTCCGTCCATGACAGGCCTGAGCGAAGTGCACTCCGGCATGCAGGGAGGGCTCAATGAAGGGACCCGGTAAAGTGAGGGCCCGAAAGCTTATATTCATCCGACCCTTCTCCTCAAGCTCACAGGCTGAAGCCGCCCACTTTTCACCATTGTTGCACACAGGATGCCAGTCTCCGCGATAATTGTGATATAGATAACCCTCAGAAGCAGAGGCAGCGTGGGACTAGAAGGGATAAGAAGTATATATTATAAAAGATCCTCAAGTAAATCCAAATATCCATCAACAACCATATGATCCGACACATCCGTGACCAACATGCTGCACTGCTCCTCGTCGCGTCCATTCAAACAGTTCATGAATCCATCGCAGCGCTCCAGCCGATTGTAGCACATGGAAATCGTCGAGCGGTTATGTCTGGCAAACTCCTCGGGATACTCATAGCAGGAGTAAGCCAGCGGCTCGCAGCCAAAGCAGCCCAGTTCGTCCTCGCCCATGGGACAATCCGCATAGCCATCGCACAGACGCTCCTCATCCACGCGATCCGCACACGTGCAGGCGGACTCATCACTGCCATCCGAACAGTCCACCACGTTGTCGCACCATCTCGACGCCGAGATGCACTCTTTTTGGCCAAAGCAGGAGACCTGATCCGCCTCTGGGCACCTGGAGCGCTGCTGGATCGATTGCTGTGGCAATCCTGCGTAGCTGGCGTAGATAATCTGTCCCTGCTGTTGCGAGGAGCTGGACTGATTGGCATGCATCCGCATCTTAAAGTTGGCATTGGAGAAAGTCGTCTGCTGTCCACCCTGCTGACTGGAAGTCTGTGACTGTCCAGCTGCCTGATTTCCCGATTGATTTTGCATGTAGCTGCAGTAGACCTGCTGCTGACCATTTGACTGGGGTTTCTGTGGTGAGGCATTCTTCGAGAAGATATTGGCACCCTGGCCACCGGCTCCGGATCCCCCACTTCCGCCGAAAAAGTTACCACTCGGTCCAAATTGCTGGGGCACAAAGAATATGCCGTTGCCGGGATTCGAGGATCCTCCAAAGTGCGAACCTTGCATGCCCATAAATGTGGGCGTATTCGACCACATGGGCATGCGGAAGTTGGCCGGCGTCATGTAGAAGCAGACTGGGATGCTGGGCATCCCAAAGTTGGGGTTAAACATAAACTGTGCCGAGGCCTTCATAGTTTCTCCGGAAACGGGAAATCCGCCAGGAGCTCGGCTGGTGAACTGAACACTGGGTGAAGCCGTGAAGGTTTCGCCCTTCTCCTTGATCTCACCCTCGCCCATGGGGGCCCCCTTATTGCGCATCTTCAGGGCCACTTGCTCGCACAGGCTGAGGATCTGGGCATCGGCAGCTGGGAAATAAGTGGGAAATTACATATTGCATAAAAAAATCAAATTACTCTCACCATTCCAGATGTGTCCATTGACCGGATTGAGCTTTGGTCCCATTTTGTCCAGCACCTTGGCATCCAAAGCCGTTCCAAAAGTATCGATCAGCTCGTTTTGATTTGCCTTAGCCTGATCCTCAAACTTCTTCAGCCAGAGCTGACGTCCATACTCATCCGTAGAGTTTTCCGAGGAGGATTCATTGCCATCTAGCACTCGAAGGACGGGCTTTTCTTCTTCGTGTCGCTCAAAGCTCTCCAGCATGTTTTCGATACTGCTGGGATTGTCCAGCGGATGAAAGGATCTCGGCGATTCCGTATCACTTGTAGCCTCTCGGGTAGTCAACTTGACAGGAGGCCGGCTTGTTGAGCTACTGCTTACTTCGGCACTGGGTTCTCCCCCATCGATGATCCAGTCAAACTTAACAGGCTTTGGCTTGGTGGGATGGACAGTGGAGTTGTGCAGCTTCTCGTTGGCCTCGGTTGTGCTGATTGCCACAGTTGTTGCGGAGGTGGTGGTGGTGTTTTCCTGAGTCTCCACAACTTCCTCCCCGTCAATAATCCAATCGAACTGCATCTTTCGCTGTCCTGCTTCAGTTGTGGTATCTGGCAAGGTGGTATTCGCATTTCCCTGGGGCTCCTCAACTTCCCTACCATCAATGATCCAATCGAAATTTATCTTGGGCAGCTCTGTGGTGGCAACAGTGGATTCAGTGGTACTGGTACCCACTGTCGCAGTGGTTGTGGTAGTGTTGGTGGCCTTGACATCCGGCTCCTCATCATCTTCGCCATCGATAATCCAATCGAATGAGAGCTTTCGCTGAACGGTGGTGTTGCTGGCTTCGATTGGTGGCTCTGTCGTTAAATCCAGTACCACACTATTTTCTGTGGTGACATAGAAATCTGTATTAGTGGTTTCCGTTTCCGTTTCCTGTACCGGATTGGGTTTTATAGATGATGCAGATGTGGTGGTCACATTTCTAATGGTTCGCTGACCTGGTCCTTCAGTTGTGCGCAAAATCTCCTGCGGCTTCTCAAAGTGATCCAGAATCCAGCTGATCTTCTCCGTTGTGCTTTCCGCAGCCAACTTTTCGCTTGTGGTTTCTGCTACAGTCTGTGTCCTTGCATTCTCTACCAATTGAGTGGTGTTTCCTGGCTCCTTGGTGGTTTCTTTTTTTGGAGCATCATGTGTGTAAACTGGGCTCTCATTATGATCATGTCCATCGATTATCCAACTGATCCTAGCAGGTTTTATCTTGGTTCTCGGAGGCTTTTCCGTGGCGTTTCTTGGATCTGCAGTGATCGCTTGGATCAGATCTTCGGGAGAAAACGTACCACTCGGTTCATAGGATTCCAGGCTGCCTGACTCCAGTTTCGGCTGCTGCTCCCGCATAATGGCCTTCATCTTCTCCATTTTCTCGGTCACCTCCTTGGCCATTTTGTACATGCGCAGGAAGGCGGACATGCAGTCCTGCGGAGTCTGCTTCTTGCATCGCACAAACTCGTGCTCCAGTTGGCTGAGAGCTTCTCTGGCCCTTTTGCTCCTCAGCTTGGAGTACAGACTGTGCAGACTGATGCCCTCCATCCGTAGGGGATCCAACAAATCAAAGCTGGGGAACTCGCGGCGCGTTCGATGTTTCTTGTTCAATCTAAATTTAACCAACATGCGCTTTAAGTGCTTTTTTCTCCTATTTTTGCTATCTTCCAAATCCTTATTCATATCCTCGTCGAGCAGTTTAAAGTGCAAGGTTTGGGGACTCACAATCAGAGCAGACTGATCCTCTTCGAAGGGCTGGTTGAAAAGTTCTTTGTGCCTGGCATTCAATGCGGCAATCTGCTGGACGCGATCTGTGAATAATTTATATTTAGATATCTAAATGCCAATAATGATCATATATTCTTAAACTTACCAATTCTCTCCACCACAAGGCCATGATAGATCAGGGAAAAAAGCAGTACGATGATAACTATAATGGAGATGGCCACTATTCGTTTGCTAAATCCAACGCTCCACCAACGACGAGGATGACGCAGCAACCTGGTGGCCTCCAGCTCTAAATAAATTATTCGCTTTATAAAATACTTTTTGCCGATCCTATTACATTTTCCTCTCATAAAGTATATAATTAATTACTTCTTTATCACTCAATTGCATAATTATTAAATTGTTTACTTGTGCAGTTTTTTTTTGACTCAATTCCAATAAAAATGTAGTTTACATACTTTTATTTTCAACACACTTAATTAAGCATTTTTTATTTATTTATTGTGGTCAGCACTTTCTGGCCTCTTCAGCACTTTCGCAATAATTTTGATAAAAATGCTGATCAAAGGTTGAAATTAATTGGAACTTTCAACCTTTTTATGGAATTTACTTTCTTGCTTAAAATGTTAAGAGACGTGGGTGAAAAATGTATTATGGTAAAAAAAAAGGTATTAAGCTTTTTTTGCGTATAGAATGCCAACGTGTACGGAAATGTAAATAGTTTATAATAATTGGAACGTTATAAGGTAGGTGCACTTTGTGTTGTTCGTTAATCGTTTCCCATATTAATACTTATTATGTTTTATGTATTATGGGTAGTCTTAATTGAGTTCTAGATGATTGTTAACGTTGTTAATTCTTAAAATATTTAATTTTTTTTAAAACATTCACAAAAATTCACAATAATTACACATACCATCCATGTTGTAATTCATTATTATTCACAATATTTCTTTTGTTTCTGATCACTTAAGCTCTGTACATCTTTGGAAAAGAGCTCTCACAATAACTTTTTTGATCCAAAATCGCTGAAGACTAATTTTTTATATTTCTTGTTGTTTTATTTATATGTTTAGCACTTTGTTAAATTGGCTGGCCAACAAGGAGCCTCGGGTTACAGCGATTCACTCAAACAAAAATCCACAAAAAGCAATTGCAAAGTCCGAATTTGATATCCACAGTAATCCAGAACGATAATAACCGCGCGATCCGCCCGGCAAACGGCAACTGAAGCCGGCGGTGGTTGAATGCCGCTTATAAGGGCTTCCTGAAAGTGGATCACCGGGCAAACGACCCACTTCCACCGGCCACAGCTGCACTTTTCTGCTGCGTTTTGAACTTTAAGGTTTTTTGGTTAATGAAAAATGGCCCGGCAACTGCGGCGGTCAGCTCAAAATGACCGTCGAAAAGTGCAAGTTGAAGGGGAATTTGCAGAGCAACGAACCATCCACCCACCCATAAAGGCAAAAAAATGTAACTATGTAAACCAAACAGCCAAGGTGTTTAATGTTGGCACTTTTACCTAGCTAAGCAGGCCTGGTCTCAATTCTCGATTGTCACTCAGATGTTTCCAAATCACTTTTTTACAAATTTCGTACAGCGCACTCAAAATAAAAATATTTTTGTTCGATATTTTAAGGTTCCAAAAAAAAGGCTTTACCACAAAGTCAATTACCCAAAAAATATTCAAAAAAAAATACACCAACGGTAGTAAAACAGAAAAACATATGCATATTCCTTAGAAAACCGTCAAAAATCTTTTATCAAAATTTTACCATCAGACATAATGTGAGTAACAGCGACTATAAGAAGGAATAGAGTGTCTTAAAGTGTTTTCCCACAAACCCACAGAACTCAGTCAATAAAAATTGATGCGCAAGCAAAGAAAGTTTATGACCTGTCCAGCCAGCAAGTCTGAATAGCCACAGCCCTTAACTACGGTATGTGCAAGGAGGTACTTTATCAATTATCCTTTATATCGAGATAACCATAATGATGTGGACCCGAACGAGACTCGCCCTACGCAGCATTGCTAGATCACAAAGGTAGGTGGCAGATTATGATAATATTACAAATTATCAAATAATGAAAATGAGTATATGATTATTCAGTTAACTGCAGCATATCTTTTACAAAATGATTGCTAATGGTTTAAATAATTTCTTCCAATACTATTAAAATGCTGCAATTAAAGGCATTTATTAACTGAAAAGTATACCTTTTAGGTAATTGTTATTTACCAATTAGTTTATCTTTAATTGTTGCGTGAAATTAACGAAAATTCTTTGAAGTTTAAACATACAAAGTTTCATTAGCGAAAAATACAATTTTCAACCAAAATCAAATAATTAAATATTGAAAATTTGTCAACAAATTTATTGAGATATAAGAAAAAAAAAGCAACTGAAAAAGCTATAATTCGCTTAGTTTGAGGTTTAGATTGGTTAACAATTAATTTGTTCGATAATATATACATATCAATGGGTAATATGAATAGGAATGAAAATGTGTCATCTTAGTCTTCTACTATAGATGTGATTCAAAAAAGAAGAAAGCTTAGTTTACTAACTTGAGATTAAATAGTGTCCATGTCATCATCATTTTTATATCTCATTTGCTCCAGTCGGAATTTTCGTGGTCAAGGACTGTTCTTCGTACAGCTCCTCCAGCAACTTGCGGAATAATTCGGGGCTAATGTTGTTGCCCACGCGCATTAGCACGAACCAATCGCCAAAGCTGCAATTGCGCAGTGCCACCTGCAAGTGCGACTTTGGCATGAAGCGAGCTCGGGCCCGCAGCAACTGCAGTCGCATTCCGGGGTACAAAACGGTGGCCAGGCGGTAAAGGAACTTCAGGCTAACCAGGCAAGCCACCAGAATAAACCATACCCACAGGAAGGCGAATATCTTCTCGTTCAGTATATTCAGAGGCAGCAGGCACAGGTGGTCGTAAATGTTTGGCGAACCGCTGGGACCGCCCTTGTACACTTCGCACTTGGCACACTTAGGGAAGACCTGCATCGTGATACTGTTCCAATTGTTGAAGTCGCCATCAGAAAGGGCTAGCAAGGCATCCCAGTAGCGGGCCCAGAAACCGCCGAAAAATAAGTCCAGGAGAACAAAGTTCAGAATCTGTGAAGCAAAGCGTAAATCGTATGATTAGTAATCATTACGAAATTAAAGGGAAATTAGCAAAATAGTGCACCAGGTGTTAGGAACTAAATTTAGATAGTAAGAACCAAGGTCTCAATTTTCATTTTAAGCTATATGTTAAACTAAAAATAGGTAAAATAGTGTTGGGTAATACTATACATTAGCGGGCTCACCCCCAAAATTCGCGAAAAAATTATCCTCGATGGACCGCGATTTCTTAAGAATTTACGTGCAAAAAGAACTTGGCGGTCGGCCATGGTTCTCTTGTAATTAAATTTCAAAGTTCTCGGGTTTGCTATAAAAAACAAGGGTGCTTTTCTCATATTTTCAATCAAAGTAATTAAGTTTTAATGAGTTCCTATAAAATTAATTAATTGTTCAAATGAGTTCCTATAAAATTATTTAATTGCTTAAATGAGTTCCTATAAAAAAAGTGTAGACTTTTGTCACATTTTTTTAATTGTATTTTTTGTCTAATGAAAAAACTTATGCAAATAATCATGTTATGAGTGGAGCGTGGACTATAAAGGACATGATTGAGATTTTAGTGACGGCCAGGAACGATCACATCCATCCAAGGTCCCCCACCATTTTAATGCATTAATTAAACCTCAAACAATTTGTATCTTTATATTTATTTAAATAGTTTCAATGAACACTTTTCCGCACCACCATTGAGGTAAAGTTCCAGGCGCGTTTTTTTATAGTGGTGTCCCCGTTAGGCCTAGTCCACGCTTCGAATCCGAATATAACAAAGAGTCTCTAATTAACAGCTGAGTTGTTGTCGAAGGTGTCCTAAAAATATATATGCGAAATTTTATGATGTATGTTAAATTTGAAATGAAAGCATCGTGCAAGTACAAATTAAAAAAAAAAATGGAACGAGTCACAAGTAAAATTTGGCATGAAATTAAAAAAAAATCGCGGCGATTTTTTTTTAATTTCATGCCAAATTTTACTTGTGACTCGTTCCATTTTTTTTAATTTGTACTTGCACGATGCTTTCATTTCAAATTTAACATACATCATAAAATTTCGCATATATATTTTTAGGACACCTTCGACAACTATTAATTAGGAGACTCTTTGTTATATTCGGATCTGAAGCGTGGACTAGGCCTAACGGGGACACCACTATAAAAAACGCAAGACTGGCACGTCATGTTGAACAATATGAATCAATAAACAAAATTTTTTGATAAAAATTTGAATATTGGGGGCAGACAACTCGATTTTTATAGCAAGTATGAGAAAAGCACCCTTGTTTTTTATAGCAAACCCAGGAACTTTAAAATTCAATTACAAGAGAACCATGGCCGACCGCCAAGTTCTTTTTGCACGTAAATTCTTAAGAAATCGCGGTCCATCGAGGATAATTTTTTCGCGAATTTCGGGGGTGAGCCCGCTAATGTATAGTATTACCTAAAATAATAAATCCATACCTAGACATAAAAATAAAATATTAAAATAATAATACTAATTATGAAAATACGAAAATTAGCTATTAGTAATTAATAATTAATTAACTAACTGAGATAAATTATTTTAAATAACTAGGTTATTAATTAAGGTTTAAATTAAATCGAGACAAGTACATATGGAAGACAATTTTAGGTTTCTAAATTGTATAGTATAGTATTATATAGTAGTAGTAACTCACACTGATGGTCAGATTGAGGACCTCGCAGAAGACGTAGCTGACGAAGTAGCGAAAGTGGGTCTCCTTGTAGTCGCTGGAGAAGTACTTGACCAGCACACGGAGATGGGTCTTGCTCTTGTCCTTGCAAACGGCCATTTTGTGGAAGTCATCGCACAGGTGCTTCAGCCTGCCGCCCTCCCAGATCTTCCAGAGGAAGGCGGGCAAATAGAAGACGAAGGACTCCAGGAGCAACACGAGAACCACCCACTGATAGTAGATGATGTAGCGGCGCTTGTCCATTGAAATAGTCCCCATGGTATCTAAAATATAGGGATTTATAGATTAGAAAAGGGATTCCTTGAGGGATTTGCACCTGGGAAACTTATTCACCTGGTCGGCACTGAGCTCCGCCGTTGGCGAGGGGCTCCACGGTCTCGTTGCCATGCACATAGGCCCCGTAGATCCAGCAGAAGGCGTGCACAAAGTCCATGTCCGTGTGGCCCAAACACTGGATGGGATCCCCGAAATATTGTTTCGAGGAGAGCAGAAAAGTGCAGGCCAGCAGCAAAGCCACAGTCACTTTCGAGTGCAGCGTGAAAATGGCATCGTAGATGTGCACCGACTTGAACTGTAGATATTTGGAGAGCGGCTTAACAGCAGTGTACATTTTGGCGTCTTTAATTCAGTCACTTGTGGGCTTAAAACACAGATTTTAAAGGGAGCTTCTAATTCGCAGAAATCTAAATAATTCCAAAAGCACGCGGCATTCTAACGGTTGTTGTGCACTATTGTTGTCTCTTTCCTGCAGCCGCCCGAGCGAGAGAACTATACGTACAATGTGTGTTTCATATCAGCCAGCTTTTTTGTCGATTCCAAAAAAGGTCATACTTATTTTGTTCGCTACAGTGAAAATTGTTTCATACAAATGTTTGTAATTTATTAATAGACCTCGGATTTTGCATATTTGCATATTTTTATAGGATAAAGATAGATCAATTCCGAAAACACCAAAGTTCGTTTCAATAAAAATATAGTTTAAAATTAGTGGCATATTTTTTTTGTTTTGGCATATTTGCATAAAATGCATATGCATAGAATATGCAAAATATAAAATAAACTTAACTATTTAAGATTGACCATTTCATAGCCAACCTAATTTAACCGAAGAAAATTGTTTGTTCCTTTTCGTCATTTCTGAGATATCTAATTTTTTCCCAAATTTAAGGAAACCATATTTATATTTCCAACGAGTAGGCGAGAAGGGGGCCAAATCAGTAAAAGGGGCAGAATAGTTTTTGGCCCTATCGGCCAAACTGCTTGTTTAAATTGCTCGCCGTGTTTACTGAAGGTTCCTTAGAATTCCAGAGGACTACATTAAAAATTTGAGCCTCCAGTTGTTCGCACATATTTTGCATATTTTGCATATATTTTGCATATTTTATGCATATATTTTTTGCATATATTTTGCATATTTCCGATATGCATCCGAATTTATTACATTTGAAAAATATGACACCTACCTAGAAATTTTGGTAAAAATCGGACCAAAAATGGAGAAGTATGCAAAATCCGAGGTCTATTTATTAAGTTTTGAAATTAAATCTTTAAATAATTTTGAATTTAAAATCTATAAATTCGGTACAGTGATTCCTTTTTGTTAATGAACAAAATGGGCGATGCATCGGCTCTATAAACACGTAATTAGCCCACGTGTTTATAGAGACGA
>JBAMCJ010000412.1:0-31633 GCA_037075205.1 Drosophila prostipennis
TAAGCCAAAGACACTTTTATATATTTGTGTTTGAGTGATAAATTAACCATTTCCATAAACACACATAAAAACATATCGGAGTCAAATCGATATGCGCATGAAAATAAATTTCTGGAATTCCATACGCTTATGGCGAGATAAGATAGCGCTTAAAGTTTCATTGCTTGGAGGGATAAAGACACATTCGAAATTCGAGCTGGCCTGTTGTTTACACTTTGAGCATATCGAATTGAGATGCTCGCATATCAACTCCCAAAATTGACACCAGTCAACGGGTAGGGCAATGGAAAGCCTCTTAAGTGCGTGGCATTTTGAACAGTTTTCCTGCACGATCACGACTCTGGGGCATCTCTAGACTACCACCTGCTGCCTGTCGTGGCTGCCTTCGGGATGCTGTTGCTGTTGATGTTGCCACTGCTGTTTACCCGGTTTTTATACAGCAAAAAGCAATTTGGTCTGCCAGCGAGTGGGCTTTGGTCCGCCTCTTCTTTGACAGCCTTTGTTGGCTGTCTGTCGGCTGGCTGCCCGGCTCCTTCTGAATGTATCTGCCCTTTTCTCCCCCAAACGAGCCATTTTATGCTGTTGTCGTTGTTGCACTGCGGTGTTGACACCCCGCTGGCTTGGCACTTCAATTTTAGAACGACAGTGGCAGCGGGAAGAGCAGCAAAAATGTATTTTTTCCCAGACATCCTCAGCCACCCTCACCTGCCTAATGGTCTGTGCTGGGTGTTATAACCGGACATTGGCGACCATAACTCTAATGGACACGCGCCGGCGGGAGAAGGAATGGCTTTTTCGTTCATTTTTTTTCCGTACATAATCTAGGCTATTAAAATTCAGTGCTGGAGATGACAGTGCGTATACGTAATGCGGCGAGATTGGCCCAAAATTGGGTATTCAAAGGCGGCCTGTAATTGCCAAGCTTTGCACCAAACGAAAATGCGCATAAAAGCGGCCTTTTTATATGTTTATAATTTCAAGCAAGAATTTGGAGAGCCAGAATTTTAAAATCACCCCTTCTCCCACCAAGTTAATCCTTTCGTTTACTCTGGAATTCCTCGAGATTAAGCTCCCCGCGAGGCCGCAGCAACCGCATTCATCATCCATCATCCGCAGCTGAACCATCCGCTCCATCAACTACACACAGCATTTGGCTAATGATTGTGTGCCAGAAGTCTTCACCTCATTCCTAGCCGAAAAGCGAAAAATCGTTTGCTGGCGGGGAGCGCTTCACACCGATTCGGAAAACATAATATTTTGAAGGGTGATGCAGGGGGTGTGTGCGTGCCGGCGGCCTTGGTGGAAAGCATGTTCCGAGCGTAGCATAGTTCTACGCGCTTTCCTACGAGACGCCCCCGAACTCGCTCGCACTTTAATTAAAACGGCGAACAAACACGAGCCAAGAATGTCGGGGCTTATGGCCATCAATCAAAGTGACAAAATAAAATGTTTGTTCGCCCGGCTGGGGGCGGGACGCTCTGCAGATAATAATGTGCATTGACAAAGGCCTCGTCAAGTATGCAAAGGCATTCGGGAACGTATTCTGATTCTGATTCGACTGTTTGCAGCTGTCGAAAATGAAGAGACCATAAAATGTTGCTGCGAGCAGGGACAAGCGAATGAAATTTATTGCCCTGTTGTGATAAACGTGACGCGCTGTGCCAAGGGCCACGCCCTCCGAAAGGGGGCGGGGACGAGCAGGACATTTTACAAGTGCCTGTTACGTTTGATTTGTGTGTGTGTGTGACCGCCTGCCAGGGAAAGGAGGCATTTTCGCCGCTCGAACAGCTGACAACAGGTTAATGCGAGCCAGCCAAGCGGCTCTGGGGATGGGCTTCTTGAATAATGAGGCCAGATTGATGATCTTTAATGGCTGAACTTGGGCACAAGTTGGCCAAATTAAGTTGTTGGTAAAGATGGCGCAAACTAACATAAATCTCCACTCAGAAATTGGCCTGTTTGACCATTCCGAAGAAAGTTTCTTGTGCAGATTTGATTATTTTACAAAAAATGTATGCCTACTCTTATGTAGCCAACGTTTTTTTTTGCCTGGAATAAGTGGTTCAATCTCATAAATAAATATTTTCAGTTTGTGGTTCCTTTATTTAACTGGTTAATCGGGTGTTTTATTTCGTAATTTGTGTGGATAAATAATATATGTCCATACACTTATGAGCATAATGCAAATTGTAAATAACAAAATTAAATACAAACTCAAATTATTTTCGATTCCCGCTAGAAAACAGAATTTACTCGAAGCAATGAATTTCCTTGGTTTATACCAATTTCGACTGATTTACGAACATATTGCTTATTTTTAAAAAATGTTTATTTTAATGGTATTAAATTTGCCCAAAATCGAAAGCGGAAACGGAAACGGGGGTGACTGCATTTGCTATTTAAATCTACCTGGAGGCCAATGCTAAAGCCAAAGCCAAAGTTCAAATGCAAGTAAAAGCCCTAACCGGATAACTGATAACCTAGAAAAGCTGCCATGACAGAGGGAAAAGTTTACGTTCAAGGTTCAATCAACTTAGCCCGGAATATTTGCTCAAATTCGTGTCCAACGTGGCGTATGCTCGACATTGGCCCTCGCCATGTTTCAGTTAGTGGGAGGCCCTCCGCTCTCGCGCCGCCAATCGCTTTAGTAGCCTGTTTTGACATTTTCCCATCTCGCTTTTTTTCGGCTTTGTTTCCACCATTTTTCGGACCGCGTTTTTGCCCTGGATTTTCATACCTTTGCGCCTTGTTGCAGCTGGTGCCCGAAATAAGCCTAAAAGGTAGAACATTTGCCCCCGAAAAAAACGTGAAATTCCGCCACTGCATTTGCATTCCTCTTTCCATACTTTTTGTTCAAATTTTTCAGTTCTTTTTTCCCGTTGAGCTGCCAAAGCCATAGAGCCAGTTGGCCAGTTTGGAGGCTTAGATAAGGACTCTTGGAAATTAATGCGCGATTTCTTTCTCCCAATGGGCGTCTGTTTTTGGCAGCCAACTTGGCTGGGCGATAAGGTTTAGTTTGTCTGTGCGCTCAAAATTCAACCTCACGATTTCGGACCAGAAGAGGCATTAAAAGGCAACAAACCCTCACGGACATACGGGGCGTATACATCACGTGAATGTGACTGCCTCCTTTTCTCCTCCTAAAGGCGGCAATAATCGTAAAATAAAAATTCGTGCTAAGGCAACAGAAGGTGACCAAGACGATGGCTTAGGATACCCTGATCCAATTGAGCATATTAGTTAGAAGTTCCCTTCCGGAAAAAGTCGTTCCTTTCCCTTCTTAAATTAAGAATATCATGCGGCTAAGGAGTATTAGCCATTGATGAATGGTCAAAGTTCAAAGAGCGCGAAATTCGATGGGAAATGAAAATAAATATAAAATTAGCAGTTAAAGTTGGGGGAGGTGCTCGCGCAAGTCGGCATGCAAACGCGTTAAAATGCGAAATTCAATTTGGTGGAGCAGAAAACAGGCAAAGGGCAAAAAAGGCATGCCGCAGAAATTCGGTCGGTGAAAAATGTGTGTCTGTGGGTGGGTTCTGGTGAGGGTTTTTGATCTGGGAGCAAGGCATTAAAGTGTTTCGCTTTAAAGGCGGGAATTCCGCCGCTTGAGGCAACTGCCAGCGGTGAGGACGAGCCTTTTTCGGGACTAAGGACTCACCACAATGCGCCTGACACGTGTCATTTTGCGGTAATCGCCCAGCTTGAGGCCTGGCAGGCGAACAATTTCCCGGGATTTGGATGAAGTGCCAGGCGGGGAATATGAAACCGGCGGCAGGAGCAAAAGTTTTTCCTTTCCGATTTCCTTTTTCGCCTCTGATTGCCGCCTGTCACTTGCAGTTTGTATCTCACAATTAGCGACGGCAAATGCAAAACTTCGCCACCGCAGGACACTTTCAATAGTTTCTCCTCAAAAATACCACAACACTTGTTTTTTTCCTAAATCACTGTTCACTATTCACTGTACTCTGTTCAAGTTTTTAACCGTGAATAGTTTTTTGAAAATATCGCAAATATTTTGAGTTGAAAATTCGAGTTTTTCTAGGAAAATTGTTGATTTGTTCGCCTTCTTCTTTCCTCGCTCGTATTTTTTCACAGCGCTTGGCCGGACTTTCTTGGGTATCGACCGCTGCGCCAAACGTCTCAGATGAAACTGAACGCTGCCCGAGATTGGCAGGCAGATGAAATACCCCTGGAAAATCCGTGTGGCCAGGCCAGGAGCAACAACAAAACTGCGGCAAAGAGCGCAACTGCTGCTCTCCGACTCTCTGGCCTGACTTTTGCCTCTGCTCTCAGCGCCGCTCCACTGCGTATACGTAACGTCACGACAAAAACCAGCTGTGAGCAAAGTGGGACGAAATGTGGCTAAAAGTGTTGGAAAAAATATCATAAGTATGAAAATATGATGATTTATTTATTAAGCGCCATAAAATGTTTACCATATTGTTGTTTAACAATTAGTAGGTAATTTGTGAAAATGATTACTTAATTAATTACATTTATTTGTAGTTAAATTACCAATCTGTTTTAATTGTTGCTTATGTTGTGGTTATATGAAAAAACAAAAACTATAATAACACAAACAACAAAATTAATGCTTTTAAAACCTTTAAAAACGACCGCAGCAGTATGTTTGTACGTTTTATGGCTATGTTTCCATTTATTTTTTTTCTCCTTTAAAAAAAATTATTCTGAGTATGGGGTTCGAAAGATAAAGAGTGTGACTTTTAAGAAACTTTAATATCAAAACAAACCAAGAATCCGTTTGCCTGTGATACTTCCGGCAAGTTGGTCAATTTCAGCATTTTACGATCTTTGAGGTCCTAAATATCCTTGTGGCGGAGAACTTTTTGAAAAACGCAGTTTAACTTGGAAATTCGTAACGAATTCAAAACAACAGCATCCAGCGAAGTAAATTTTTGATGTTGCATAGTGTAATTTTTAGATAGATCTAATTTTCTCTTTCGTTTGGGATATTAGTTTCACTTTTCAACCAACCTTGTCCCACTGCTCAAATATTTTCGTTCTGTAATAGTTTTCTTGCAGTGCATGAGAGGTGGAAAGAGAACTTTTTGTTACCGCCGAGAGAAAGCGTTCAGAGAGTGCTTCCTTTTTTGCTTGATAAAAGTTTTATTTTCCCAAACAAATTGCAGAGGCAAAAAAGTAAGGCACGCGGACAGCCTGAAACAGGGAGATTTTGGGATCCGAAGGGCGGAAAGGGATTCAGCTGGAGTGGAAGTTTAGGCTGCTGGAAGAAATGGGGGGGGGGGGGGGTTTCTGGATAAGTGGGCGCCTCTCCATGGGTGTGTGCGTTTATTAGGTTGTGTGTGTGCGAGCGTTTGTTTATCTGTTTGTTTTGTTACATTTTCTGTAAATTTCACTGTTTTTTGTGTGTCTTTTTAGAGCAGAGCGAAACGAGCTGAAGTCGAGAAATTCAAAAATCAAGTTCTGCAAACTTGTTGATGAGAAACCTGTGAGTGCGGGAAACTCTCGGCTCGGCTTTAAAGCGAGGAGAGATAGTTTCCATGTGGACGTGCGTGTGTGTTCTTGGTTTCGGTGGCTCAGCGCAGGAAGGTGGTCTATTTACATATGCCAAGGAACAACATGTTGATTTTACACGTGTTCAACTGGGGCGCCCAAGTGCACATGTTCACTATCCAAGTGGAAGACTGCGTCTGTCTAGGATCTGCATTAATTAATTCACTGCGCGCTAATTGCAATTTAATTGCCTAACGACAGAAGGCAGGATCAGAGTTGGCAAATGGTCTTAATGGTTTTTTTAGCTTACTTTTTTGCTACCGGAAATTGTTGTGCTGGCAAATAGAGCTCAGATTTAATCACCAACATCAAAAGACTTAAAAGAAGAGACCAGCTTGATTAGAAGGAGCCACAGAAATTATACCCATATTATGCTGCTGTTTTCAACGTTTATTATTACCAAAAAATATCAATTATATTGTTACAAATTTAGTAAAAGTATTTAAATAATATTTTTTTGTTCTCTAAGTTTAAACTTTCGGCTACAGTGTCCAATAAATAAATAAAAAAAATTCCATTGAAAAGTTTAAATCTTTTAAAAACTACATTAGTAAAATAGTATTAACTTAGACTAAATTCAAATCGATGCCAGAAAGGAAAATTCCAGCACCGATTAAACCTGATATGCGTGTTTTCTGTGCCGTTTTTCTCCTCTTGTTTTTTCTTACTTTTCTGCTTTTCCCAGTCGAAAGTTATCCACTACCATTGCTGCTGGCCGGGCTGTTTTGCTGTTGTCTTTTGCTTAGACCGGCAGTTCCGGTGAAGGAGCCGCAGCAGCGTGCCCAAGTGGCCCGAAAGGGGCTTTCCCAGTCCCTTCTGCCACGTGTAATCCTTTCTGCCATATGACCCCAGCGGTCGCCATTCCGATGGCCCCTTTCGCCCTCGTCCCCTTGGCTTCATCACATTCTTTTGGTGTTTTTAGGCTTTCCTTTGCGAGCTTTTCCATTGTTGGGGTTTCTTGTTTTGTTTGGGCTTTGATTACTTTAAGTTTTGCTTTTCGAATGATTGGCACGGCTCTGGAGCTCTGAGGAGGCGGCACTGATAGGTCTTTGATGTAAATGATAGCAGGGGAGGATTTCAGCTGGGATATTCGAGCTTTCAATTTGCATTCGGACCGGGCTCAAGCTGGAAATCCGAGGCAGCTGCCTCCTGGCCTCGGGTTTGGTCGATAATTCATTTCATAATTACGCATTTCGTCTAATTGGCGGAGTTGGACCGTAAACTGTGGCCGGGCATTCAATTTGAATATTATGCCAGATTAGTTTCTCCCCTGAAATATGCATAATAGTCCAGCATAATTTCATAGAGTAGCCGCATAAAGGCTGACGCAACTGCATGCGCATGGCCGCAACTATTTCGATGATTTTCGCGCAAATGAATCGATGATAAAAGCGGCTTTATGGGGAATGCTTAACGCCAGCATCAAATGTCCAAAGCGCTTGAATGTGTCGTTAAAGCTGAAGAACTGCAGAATCAAAGAAGGGATTATACCCTTTTGAATAGTTCATTTTCTCTCCTCATGCCTTTTGTATCGGGAACAATTCAAACATTTATTACAAGGAATAACGTTGACTTCTCCTCCGAAAAATTGAGAATGGGGCAAAACCGACCACCTTTAAATTGGTCCAAAAAAACATAAAAACATAAAACCTTTAATGTTAAAGAGAAAGATATATTGTTTTAAACTTTTCAAATTAATTCCTATAAAGATTGCAAATAATTGGTTAGTATGTTGAAAGTGTATCAGTGCTTCGTTTCGATCCAAAAGTTACAATCCGTTTTTCATTGCATGACTTTTATTGCCAAGCTGCAGCGCTATTTGCTGACAATTAACATTTTATGCGTTCTATTTTTTCCCGCTTTTATATCGCCCATTCCAGAAGTGACTAGCTGCCTAATCAAGAGTTAATCCGGCGCTCCTCACCCCCCCTCCCCCCAGTGAGGTCATACATAGTTCGGGGCTCTGGACCGTCGCATAATAATTAGCTACCAGCGTAATTTGCCTCAATTTATGCGCATACATTCAGAGTAAAGGACCCTATGAGTTTATGCCTTTTGTTCAATTTATGCAGAACATTCTGCGATTATAAATGCTTAAACGATGGAAAAACTAGAGGCAAATGTTTGAGCAGGATTTGGCATCCGGTTTTAATTGTGGCCACTGGCCAGGCACAATGGATGGACGGGACAGGAAGGCGTCCATATCTATATGGAATCTGCCTTGGCTGGCTTGCAAAATGACAGCTTGTGTTAAGTGAATGTGGTCGACGCTTTCCATTTGCCATTTGCCATTTCAATTGCAAATTAACTTTGCAGTCCAATGTCTGACAATGCCGAGCTCTTCCTCGACATGTGTGCGAATGCATATATGCTGTAGAACATATATTTGTAGAATATATATATTAACACCACATGGCAGCCACAAAAATAAACTCAACTGCTGCTTTCGAGTGGGAAATGCAATGTTCTTGGCTTCGCAGGTCGCCGCCGTCTTCTTCCTCCGGGAAATTGTTGGAGCCCTCGAGTTATTTCTAATTAAAGCTTAATTGTATCCAACAGACACATATGCAGTTAAGTAAGTGAAGGAAATGAAATGCATATCAACAAATTAAACTTTAACAGCCTTTTAAATTTGGACTTCACCGCCTTCGGAAACTTTCCACCTTGATAAGCGTAACCAAACAACTTAATCCCTGAACCTAAAACTCTAGGCCGGACTAACCGGCTCAAATTCAATGGCAATTGCTCCCAGCTAGGCTTACACAATTTTAGGGGATTTTTGAACTATGAATGAAACCTCCTTCGCCGCACAACGGTTATTTATGCTCGTACGTGCATCAATGTTGCAGCAGCTGCCGCACACAGCCTGCAACGATTGTGGGAGACAAAACAAGTCCAGGCAGTGGGGTTGAAAAGCCAATTTACATAAAGACTTAAGCCAGAAAGCCAGGAAACGTGGTCGAGTCACGTTTATTGGCCACAGGCTGGTCGCACAAGCAGCACAAATCATGCAAAATTAAATTCAAGAGCCACCATCCCTGCCCCACCCGCGCGTAATTCGTGCCCGGAACTTTCCCGTTCGATTATTGATTGAGAGTACATTTTTGTGAATTTTCTAGTCTCTCACGGAATGCAATTTTCCGACTGCCCCCACATCTGGGAATGTTACGCATACGCCATGCTGGCCACATATGCCTGCGCACCAAGAAACCATTTCGGCTCGAGTGTTTGGCCAAACAGGGGAACATGTGTCTCTCGGCTTGTTAGAACAGGCGCTAAGGATATTGCTGGACAACTGCAAACACAGCACGACAAAATAGAGCTGGGCAAAACAACAAGATCCCCAGCAGCAGGAGGTAGGTATTTCTGTCACATGTGAGGGCGTTCGAAGCGAACTGAAATTGCGAGACGGAAGCACATGTTTTGATGAAACTACAGGAAAAATTGCTGATACGAGAGGCAAATGTTCTGGCTGAGATGTATAAGCGAAACTGAAGCATTTCTTATTTGCATTTCGTATTGCATATGAGAAAATGGGATAGCTTAGAATCGATGCGCTTGGATTTAACGCCTAACAAGAAATTTAACATCAGATTTCTCATCAGAATACCCATCTGATTTATTACAATATTAAAATTTTAAGCACTATGGAATATTTTTCTGAAATATAGAAATATCTTCCTCTTTTTAATAACTATTTTCTTGACTATAAGTGGAGTTTTGGCTACGCTGCACAATAAATAATTAGGAGAACAAAATATAGAGAAAGTGTTTCGAAATAAATCATAAGATTTCGGGATAATATAAGCACTAATATACTTGCTTCTTGATCTTAATTTAAAGCTGACCGTAACACATTTATGTTTGTCTTGTCTATTTTTCGGGGGCTTCAGTTGTCGAAGTTTCAGTGCAACAAGTTTGAATTAACATAAAAGATAAATATATGTATCTTTGACCAAGTTTTAATTATAATTTCACTTTTTGTTTGACCGCATCACGCGTACGCCCCATCGTGTGCTATTCAACTTATTTATGACTTTGTGTTTTGGTTCAACAAATTTAATTAAAGTTCATTTTACGGCCATTCATCAACAGCGTATATGATGGGGAACCCAGGGATATATGGAAGCATATATGAGATACAAATACTTTGTACACTGCACAATTGTGCCGACATTTAAATAATATTCTTTTCGGTCGAAACAAATTGCAGCAGATTTTTGGGAGAGTAGCGCGGGTGGTTTAATCAGTTTTTAAGTAAAATGTTTATATTTTGGTTCACAAAAAAAACACGGCGGGATCAAATCGGGATTTCTGTCATATCGTTTTTAGCATGGGAAACCGATTTCTCTCTCTCGGAGATTGTCTGACGTCGAAAAAGAGAGCAATAAGCAATATGGCGACTTAAATTACGTGAGTGGGAGCGAGAATAACTAATTCTCCCAATTCGAAATGAAGAGGGAAATCGCTTAAAGTTAACCATTGGGGCTGATTTCATCCTTTTAGGGCCGGTTTCTCGAGTGCCGGCTAAAGTCCCTGATACCTATCTGTTCGAAAAAGATAATCACCAGATAAACTTATCGTAAAAGCAAGTCGGTTTTCTCGACGCCTTTAATTTATCTGATCGAGAAGCAATTACAGAGTGCTGTTAGCGCACAGAATGTGCTGTAAAGCGCAAAAAATGGCGTGCTTTGATTATTCTATCAGCTGTTTGGGTATAATTCAAAGGCAAAGTCAGCTGTGATTTCGTTTCTTCTTCTTATTTGGCTTTGGGAAATCAGCTGTCGTTTTATCGAGTCGAAAACGCTTAACAGGGACTCCGAGTCCCTGTCAAAGTTAGTTCTCACATTGATGCTCGAGAAAGCCAAAATGCCTTAGCAGGGACTTAATCTGTTCGAGAAATGTTAGCCGGCACTCGAGAAACCGGCCCTTAATAATGTTTTCGAATTCGACAAGCTCAATTGTGCCGAAAATTAAATAATATTCTTTTCGGTTGAGACAAATTGCATCAGATTTTTCCGACAGTAGCGCGGGTGTTTTAATTAGTTTTGAAGTAAAATGTTAATATTTTAGGTACACAAAAAAAACACGGCGGGATCAAATCGATATGCACATGGAAAATTTCTGTCATATCGTTTTTACCATGCAATACCGATTTCTCTGTCTCGAGATTGTCTGACGTCGAAAAAGAGAGCAATAAGCAATATGGCGACTTAAATTACATGAGTGGGAGCGAGAATAACTAATTCTCTCAATTCGAAATAGAGCGGGAAAGCACTTAAAGTTAACCATTTTAATAATATTTTCAAATTCGACAAGCTAACCTCGCAACTTGGTCAAAGCAACTGGCCAGAACGTCTCCTTTGATTTTTGTTTGTTGCCTTTCCACTAATTTTTGGTGCTCTGCCTGCTGCGAAAGGCTGTGACCGAAGGAAAACTTCTAACGAGTTTTATTTTCGGGTTTTTCCTTGCCGCTGTTTGTGCGGACCGGGCGGTCGGTGCTCGGCCAGTCCTTGTGGAGGAGGTGGTGCCCGGGCCGCCTGTCAGTTGCCAACAAGGAACATTTTTTGCCTTCCCTTGGCTCCTCTCGGGCTCCGTTGTTGTGTGATTTATTTCACAATTTACTCGCATTCGTTACTCACATTCTGCTCGCCATTGTCCCAGAGCCGGACTACTTGGCTGTTATTGAATTACTTGCGGCGAACGGAACGAAACTTACCTAGCTCCCCTCTCCGGCGATCTCCCCAGAGCATATACAT
The DNA here is from genome assembly GCA_037075205.1 of Drosophila prostipennis. NCBI lineage: Eukaryota > Metazoa > Arthropoda > Insecta > Diptera > Drosophilidae > Drosophila > Drosophila prostipennis. Next base: position 11,295 of record JBAMCJ010000412.1, read on the forward strand.
AGTTAGTCCTGTCGATGATAAATCAACGTGCTAACGAATTTTTCGTTTGCTTTCGCTTTTTCGGCTTTTGTTTCGCCAGAACAAACGCCAGAACGTGGGAAAAGCAGAAGAGGTGATTTCTTTTGGGCTAACAATACCTTAAGCCTTCCGCATTTGCCTGGGAGTCTCTTCGCTGGGCAGGAGCTTCATAAATTGCCAGCTGCCTTTGTTTCTCAAGATTTTTGCTCGAGTTATTTTTAATTTCGTGGCGCTTGCAATTTCTCAGTGTCAGTTGGAGGGCCTGAAAACCTGCCGCAGACAGAGATGAAGTGGGCGGAAAAAGTGGGAGCTCGAGTGGCTCATTAGCCTTTGTTGTGGGCAAAACACAAGAAAAGGAATGCAATTTTTCCCCTCAAGTTGATGCCACTGATAATCATTTCCAATTGTTGATGGCCTGTGTTTAATTAAATTAGCAACACTCGAGTAATTAAAGACGGCTTCGTACAGCGTCGGTAAACCCTTCTTCGCATTTTCCCTTCTGGGGAGCATCAATCATATGCCAAAACACAAATACGAAGCCTGACGAAAAATAGAAAGAGAATTTCTAACTTTTTGCTTTCTGTGTCAGGCTCAAGAAGATTTATGGCCAAAAATGGGGATGGGATGGTCCCAAGCCCGAAGCACCATGTGAGTTGGCAAACCAAACGGCCAAAAAGAAGAGGGAAAAGTGGAAAAGGCAGCAGAGTGGGGCAAATCCTTTAAACGGGGCTAACAAATGTAGTTTTGAGTCACATTTGGCTCAGCATCCGACTGATTGTTTAAATAAATGAGTCAGTGCTGCCCCCATTTCATTGATTTTCCACTGCAACTTGTCGCTTCCTCCGCCCAACACCCCCACCAAATTGACAAGCCATTGATTGATGGCTTCGGCGGCTAGGCCAGGGCATCCTCTCAATCCTTCTCAGCTCATTAATGTACTAAAAAATTGCATTTTATTTAGTTTTTATGGCCAGCATATTTTTGCACCCACGAAACCTTTTCATTATTGTGGGTGCTAACAAATAGTTTGCCATTATCCCTTCGCCAGAGATGGGATTCTTCATACGGGCAGGGAGGGTGGATGGGATTCCAAACCCTGAAGTTCTGGGTTCTCCCACGACATGTCGAAGTCTTGATTGAACGGCCACCCAAGCATTTGACCATTCCTCACACACTTACAGTGCGCGCCGAAAAGGTAAGGCATTCAAAAGAAGTCCTTTGAGTTTTGGTTTGAACTGAGTTCAATAATATTTGTTTTATTATTAAATTTTTTCCTCTTGAATTAAAATTTGTTTTATTTTTTTATAATTGATTTTTTTATAATTGATCGAACAATTGTTTTCCTCAATGTGACGCTGGTTAAGTTGTCTCCACTGTAACATAAAAATACTTTATCATTGGAAAGAACTACACATATACGTATATGGCAGGCGCTCAGCACAATCGATAATCATAAACATTAGAGCTTTAAACTTAATATTACTGATGGCCTGACATTTCCATTGGCGCCTGACCCACAAGGAGTAAATGCTCCATTGAGCATATTTATGAGCCTGCAATGAGTAATATTTTGAAATAATTTGCCCCTCCTCCAAATAGCCAAAAACATGAAATGATTTCGCTAGAGTTCCGAAACTTCTGTAATGTTCTAAAATGTACAGCAAATCTCTTTAATAAGCCTCAAATTATAGGACAAACAGCGGCTTGTTTTTTCCTGGCCTTTCTTGGCCACAACTTTTTTGCCTGCACCAATTTGATTTTGTCATTAAAAAGTTTTTAGCGAAATAATAAAGTTTGTCAGCGCGGAATTCGAGGACCCAGCAGAGGCAAAAAGATCTGGAAAAAAGCAAAAGGAAATCTCAGTCCAGTGGCCAATGAAAGTTTTAATTTTCCATGTGGAGCGGAAGGCAGGGAGACAGCTGGCCGAGAGCAAACTACGGACTTTTTGCGGATCCCAAATGTAACGCTTATCTTCGCAGAGTCCGAACTCGGTTGCGATATGTCAGGAGTTTATGGGCGTTCTGCTTGCATGAAAAACGATTGTAAATAACCTGCAGTCATCACTCTTTGCCAGAGAAAGTTTAATTAAAATTTTTAAATCAATAAATAAATTGATTACTTTTTAAATGATTCTGTTTGCCAGTGCGCAACAATGTTATTAAAATGGTAGTGATTTTAAGTGCAAAACGGCCAAGTGAATCATTTTTCGCGTTATTAAATTATTTCTGATTGAAAAATGGGTGATGTGCAGACAATTTTTTACTAGAAGATGTGGATACTGTGTAGGTCAAAATATATGGTTTTTGTTTATTAATTGAGTATAGTGTTCTTGTCTTGCCTTGTAGACAAACGTAGATTTAGTCTTTACCTTAGTGAAGGCCTTGCCATTCCCAAGGAACTGCAACATCGGCATAAAATACTGACTCTGTCGCAAGAGGTGGATGAATTTCACTGCCCATGGAGAATGCCATTCCGAGTCACTCTCACTCTTTCTCTGTGCTCATTGAATTATATGCAGCTCTGGCCGATGCATAATTCAATTAGCATATGGGCGAGAGCGGAGCATTGCCTGCAGGCACATCCTGTGTCCAACATGACGTATGCGCAATGCGAGGAACGGAACCTGATGGACATGGGACTGGGAACTGGGAGCTGGGGGCTGCGAACCGATGCTGCTCCGTTATGAATTACATTTCAATATGCTTCAACGTGTTCATCATTTATTAACCCGACTGGGGAGGCAGGGGCACTCGTAACTGGGAAATGCCAGGTTGCGAAATGCCAATTGCGGAGCAGAGGATCCTTGAGCACAGACTGGGACTTGGCCTGGCATGCCGACAGGAAGCCGGAGTGCTGCTGAGCGACTCGACTGCCGACGAGTGCTTAGCTCCGTTTGCAATTTCCGTTTTGTCACATTTGTCTAACTAAATGGAAATTTATGCAGCTCCTCGCCGGGCATCATTCCCAGCTCCTCAGCCGGGTTCCTGGTTGGGTTAATGCTTTATTCACGGTCCAGCGCTTAATGAAAGAGTCATTACACTCATTCATTCATTCAATCGCTGATTCATTCATGAGCAGACGAGAGCGCGTGTCCTTTGTTTTCCATTACCCAGCCATCGCTGCCTGCGAAGCTCCTGTTGTTGTCGTTAATTAATTGATTTTCATTGATGCTTGGGTAGCATTAATCATACGCCAAGTTGGCCCGGCGACCGTGGAAGACTATTGTTATTCCTTCCTTAGTAGCTGTCCTCCTGCTTCTTCGCTATTTTCCCTGTCTTTCAGCGAAACTTTTCAATCGGCTGCAGGAATGCAGTTTTTTGTCAAAGTTTTTCATTAACGCTTCACTTGCCAGCGATGCAGTAGACTACAACAAAAAGGAAAAGTTGCATCTGCTGAAATTGAAAATAATTTGTAAGCCCGAGTGACGATACAAAGGCATCTTTAAATATTTAAACAAAGGAACAAGCTTACGTTTATTGTTAAAAAATATTTATAAATTGATACGACATATTTCGAAAATTTTAAAATAGTAAAAGACTAAATGTGTATTTAACATAAATTGTTTAGTTGAAAAAAAATATTAAAATGTTTAGAACCAATACCAATGGGTAGGTAGGTAGTACCAATTAAAGTATTATTATAATATTATAAGTAAAAAAAGACAGTCTTTTTATTACATTGTGAAATATCCTAAAGGATATTCAAACTTGTGCCTTGTGAAAGAGTGCCCTAACTTTTTTAATGCCGTTGTAAAAGTTTTTAAATTGATCACGCATCGCTGGCTGGAAACGTGCTGCAATTTTCATCAATTATGGAATTAGAGCAATAGATTAAACCAATTTAATTGCATACCGCCGAATGCAATACATACACATAGATTTGCTGTTTAAAATGTTTACAGACGCCATTACAAAAAAATAAAAAATAAAACATTTAAGTTTGCACTTTGGTTGCTGGGCTGGTGACGCATAAATAAATCATTTCCCCAAACAGCAAAAGGGGTTTTGCATAATAGATGTAGTAGATTTATGTGCGGTAATGTTGCCTAAAATATGCATAAGTTATAACCGTACATATAAATGTATTCATAAATTGCACCGCCAGGCCGGAAGCTTTCAAATTGTCTTCCAGTCCCAAAACGCGGCTGCCAACGCGGCTTAGCTGGAATCAATTAAATTGGCTTGTGGGTCGACTGGCGTCCAGAGAGGTTCCATTTTCAGCTTAGTGGTTGACGGTTTGACAGTTTTATTGTAAGTCATCGTGTTTAACAGCTTAAGCGAAGACTTATTTTGCGACCTACATCTGCCAGGAAACAATTGAAATTTAATCAAAGTAATATTTAAACAAAAATAAGTGATTAATAAGGTTTAATGCAAAGTTCAAGCGGTGTCAGGAAAACCCTACTAATTATCCCACATAGTCTGACGTTATATGGATCTCTGAGTACTCAAATGTAGTTTCCAACTCTTAGGGCCGTACGATACTCCATACGATATTATGGTTTTACGAAAAACCTAAATCCGGTTTTAAAAAAAGGTTTCTTATCCCGCAAGCGGAACTATTGTAATAGAAGTGTGACTATTTAATAGTTAACCAACCAAAAACGAAAACATGGACGTCTGTTTTTAATGGTAATGTACTAGCCGCATTGATAAATTTTACCAAGAACATTTTTTTATGTGTAGGATTTGTATTGTTCTTACTTTGAAACAAGAGAGAAACAAGAGTCGGGTGCCCCGACTATCAGATACCCGTTACTCAGCTAAAGGGAGTGCGAGGGAGATGGAGATATAAAACTTTGATCGCGCATAACTTTTTCACATTTTTACATTTCACATTTGCATAGGTATTGATAAACACAATATAACTGCATTTTTACTTTTCCGAAATCTTTAAAAGTGTGGGCGCCAGATACCTTTCAAAAAATGGATAAGGGCGATTGTGGGCGTTAGAGGGGGCGTGGCACCTTTTTGAAACAAACTTGCGCTGCGTAGGAACTCCTGGAATCTGCATGCAAATACAAATCCGAAATGTCAAAAAACACCGAAGCTATAATTTTTTCCATTTATTTTCCGAGTATTCCAATGGGAGCTACAGGATATAGTTGGCCGATCCGGCTGGTTCCGACTTATATACTACCTGCAATAAGTAGAGGGAAAGTTTTAGCCCGATAACTTTAAAACTGAGAGACTTGTTTGCGTAGAAACAGACAGACGGACACGGCTAGATCGACTCGTCTAGTGATGCTGATCAAGAATATATATACTTTTTAGGGTCGGAAACGTCTTCTTCACTGCGTTGCAAACTTCTGACTGAAATCATAATTCCCTCTGCAAGGGTATAAAAAAAATTTGTGCTGCTAGACTGTCAACAGAATTTTACACTTATTTTACATTACATGTAGGGTAATAAATGTAAATACGTAAAGTAAGTTGGTTCCAAAAAAAAATGTGTCGCTTTTGTAAAATTCCATTCAAAGCAGCTGAAAATGAAAAGGATTTTACGTCATCAACATTTGGTCGAATGAATGTTATGCCCTCTGCTCATTATGAACGCGTCGCGTTTGCATCCATTTACCGTTGAACGCGACCAAATCCCATACAAAACTTGTTGGCGAGGGGTGGGGAGGGGAGGGTGGAAAATTGTCGCGTTACAGGGCTGGAAAGTGAAATTTGTGGTATTTTCCACCACCATTTACCAGCACAATTGACCAGGGATGGCCCAAAACAGCTGATTGTCAACATAAAAGCCGGCAAAATGGAAAACGGAAAAGGTAATTTGTTTGTTTTTAATTATTTAATAGTTTATATTAAAGAATTCTCTTCACAGAAAAAAGAAAAATGCTGTGGACAGCAGATGCCACCGAGTTCCTCCTGTATTTATGGGAGGAGAACATGGACGGACTTCGAGGTGTTCGGAAGTACACCCACATATACCAGGAGATGGCGAGCTATGGCCCCAATGCTGTGGAAAAAAATGTGCTTGATGCAGGGGATCGCCGAGGAGCTCAAAAATTTTAACGAAAACACTAGGGGCTTTCAAGAAAGGGTTCTCAAGCTGTTTGAGCGAAACATGCGGGAGTAGACCATATTTGACTGTTAATTAATTAATATTTATGTATTAATTACTTGTAATAAGGTTAAAGGGCTGTGAAATACATGAAGAATGCAACATTGCCTTATTAAGTTGTCTGGTCTTGGCTTTCATTAAAATGTACTGCAAGAGCGTGGGATGTGGTGCTTGCTTCCAGCATTTGGGCAATTCGTCCACACATATTTATTGTGTTCAAATGCTGTTCTGAGATTGTATTTATTAGTAATAAATTATTTAAATCCATTGTTTACTTTAGCTCGCAAATGACAATAGCAGAACAGCTGTTTCAGACGCGTTTGCCAATGGAAACACCTCCCGTCCGCCTATCGCGTTGCCAATCGAAAATACCGAAAAATACCGAAAAACCCGCATAGTGGAAAAATGCCTTTACACTTTTTAGCTTATTGACATTTTATCTTAAGCATATATTTTAGCCGGCGGTTTGGTACTACAAGTTGCATGGGTACGATATAGCAACTCATCCTGCAGATCCACCAGTTTACAAAATAAAATCGATCTCTTCCTCAACGAAGAAAACCTTCGTTTTCCTGTAAAGTACATCTCCCTGCTTAAGAAATAGGCGCTTAAAATTGTTTGTATGACAAGAGAGAACGCTATAGTCAAGTACTTCGACTATCAGATACCCGTTACTCAGCTAAAGGGAGTGGCGGTCCAGACTAAGAAGCCACCCAGCGGATGGAAGCGGTACTAAACCAAAATCCTAAATTGAATAGAGTTGGCCGGTAACACTCTCTTTGCCAACGCCAAGCTTCTAAGATAAACGTGTGTAACAGTGAAACTCTGTAAACTAATCGAAATGAAATAAAACCTTGTAAATCAAACCGTGGTAACCAACCTGTGTTACCATACGTCAAAGCTATTGGCTCCATCTAGCGGCCGCTACTGGCACCATCTAGCGGTCATTTTATTTTTTGCTCATTGTCCGATTTTAAAATATCGATAGGTATTGAAAGGCACAACAAAATGGCACAGCAACTTTTACAAAATTTGTAAAGATATCTGCGCCAGGCTTTTTTAAAAGCTACTGTGGGCGTACGAGTGGGTGTTGCGCTTGGATGAAACAAACTTGTTCTGCGTAGGAAACCCAAGAGTATGTGTGATTAATCCCAACCTTCTAGCTTTTGTAGTTTCCGAGATCTCTGCGTTCATACAGACACCCAGGCGGACGCAAGAATATTTATAATTACAACAACTGTCATTTACAAATGTCATGTGTCTGTCTTGCTCGCACCTACAGAATGCGCCTAATGAATAAGCCAAACAATGTCGTGGAATAACCGCATTATGAAAGAAAAAGTCGCGCTAGCGGAAGCAGAAACACCCTCTGTCTGAACAGGCTATTTACAGCTCTAACGGCTCAAACAGCTGACCGCCAAAATTAGTTGGCATTATGGTCGCACACGGGCACACTAACAGTAACAGCTGCTCGCGGTTACAAGAACAAAAAGTGCAAACGAAAAAAGACAATTGTGCAATTGCTGCGCTACGAAAAAAACAATTGAATAAAGAGCGCGCAACATTGTTGTTGCCCGACGGCGGGCGAAAGAGAGCGGATTAGTGGATTTAATTAAAAATATTCATCGCTGCAGGATGAAAAGCGCTTGGTGATACAGGTCGGATACTTGACGGCCGTCGCAGAATGCAGACTGTTTGGCTGTTGCATAAATTCCGTTAGTAATCTTAACTATTTCTGCCGCCTCTATTGTGTTTCTTGTTGTAGTTGTGCGCGTGTGCATGGTGTGTGTGTATGTGCCAGAGTGTCTATATTAGCTTAGCGATATATTTATATTCCTAATTACAAACGTTGTGTTCTGTCGGCGGTCGCGTTGCCGAATTAAAAGTTTTAGTTTGCCATCGGCGGGCAGAGCTTATAGTCGCTAACAGTACATCGAACTAACGGTGATTACGTGCCACACGACGCACATCCCCCGAACTCACACACACAACATACCGCCATCACCTTGAAGTGCCTGTCGGAGTGACGGAATCGCTTCCTATTTATTTGCCGTTATTTTAACGGAACTTCTTACACTGAGAGAGTGGTGTCAAGGTAGCCGCAACGCAAATATGTACATACAGACAAACAGCTGCGGTCAAAATATCATATCAAATCGTGTAAATTTAAGGTCGATGTGCTTACGGTGAAATATAAATATTCCTTCATTAAGAGTCTTAAAAATTTTTTAATTTGTAAACAGTTAACAAAGTGAAAAATAAATTATCGGTTAATTTATTGCATTTAATTAGTAATCTTAAATCGCTTACAAAAAACTTTGTAATATTTTCCGTTTTTTAAAAACACAAAAGTGTAAAATCTGAAATTTAAGTTTTATTGTTTTGAACCGTACTGTACATTGCATATGTTCAATGTACGTACATACATACATACAAATTTTTATGTTTATATGAGAGTCTGGGAAAGAAAAGTGTCGACAGCTGATAAGACGGCGGCTTAATTGTTTTATTCAGTTGCACTTTGGACCATCTATAAAACTGAGCAAGGAATAATATTTGCGACTTTTTATTTGCAATAAATACAAAATTTAATCGCTTCGATTGGCTTTGTTTCATATTTTTTTACCGAAAATTTTCTTTGTGTTTATTTTGTGTATTGCATCAGCTAATTTAACAGGAAATAACGTTTCAAATTGTTAATTAACAAATACTTGTATTCCATATGTTAATTAACAACAGTGAGTGGTGCATATAAATAAGTGTAAAATTACAGATGATATAAGTATTAATAATGGAAGCCAAATAATACACACGTAGTCAAAACTGTACATTTTCAAATTACTTTACTAAGCGTCCGTTTCATTTTACATATTTTTCTAAATTTCCCCTTTTCATTTCTTTTTAAAGAAGGGTCTTCATAATAAAATCTGAATCCACCCCACTGTTTACGTTTTCAATGTGCTCTTTCATTTTTTTCTCCCTCAAATAACTCGCATGCGATAAAAATCTACCCAAATATTACTTATGGCAACAACAACTAATGACTTTCTCCCTCTCTTTCCCACCCACAGACCAGGCGAACGGCACACACACATCACGTGTTTGACTCTGGCTACAAATTTGTGGCTCACGATCACGCGCATTCTCCCACCCACTCTCACTCCCGCCAGCGATCTCTTTTGTGGTCGCGATGTTCTCTCTGCAGCAGTTGGTCAGAGCGACGTCGAACGGCGGCAGCGATCTCAGCAGGCTGCTGCGCAGCGTGACGTCAGGAGCTACAACCACACTGGTAAAAAAAATCGCATTTTATACCGAATGGAAATCTATTTATTTATGATTTGCATCAATAAGTATTTAAACAATTTAGCTTACACAACTTATTCAATTTATTTATATAAATAGTTTTAAATTTACTTAGGAGCTAAAATTGTTCGAAGGTTTATTTCACGTATTTTTGAGTTATTTTGTAGTTACTAAGCTAGAATAAAAAGGATAAAATATAATAAATATAGCTAATTTTTAAATGAAATATCTGAAACCGAAATGATTATTTTCCGCTGACCTAATCTTTAAAACAACAATTAATTTTTGTAGTGCACAGCGGCAGCTACAAAGCACTCTAGTCAAGCGAAGTTGGGCGACAACGGCAGTCACGGTTCGCCCTCGCACACAGACGGTCGCAGTCACGGTGAATCAGAGTCGGATTTGGAGTCGGCGCACGGACAGAGTATCTCAGCACAGCAGTTCGACAGGAAAATACTGCAGCAACGCAGCCAGGACATCCAGCGCCACATTCACACGCAGTCAGGGAAAGGACAGACCAGAGCCAAGTCCTCACAGCAACAACAGCAGCAGCAGACCGCCACCAAGTTCGCCATGTCATCGCTAGCGGCGGAACCCCTGCAATCCCAGAAAGCGGATGAAATCACGGCCACCAAGGGAGGCGATGTTGAGACCCCGGGACTGGGAGCCTCTTGCCACGAGGTGGCATCCGCATCAGCCAGCGCCGGCAAGAAGCCCTGCTTCAGCACGGGGCTCGGCGAGATTCTGCAGTTTATGGAGCTCATCGGCAATCTAAAGGTATGTGAAACTGGTTTCCTAGCGCCTGTCCTCCGATTTCCCCTGCTCCACTCTCGCGTCATATGTTCTCATCGATTTTTCCCGAAGTCCTTTGTGTTTTGACTAACGCTAGTCGTGAAAAGTAGAGTATTGTTTATTATAAAAAATAATGTATTGAATTTGAAAATTTGTATATGTAAAAGAGGAAGTTCCAAATTACTATACTATAGGCAATATCATATTTCAAGAAATTTCCATAATCAATATAAAAAATGATTCAGCTTTATGTTACAAAAACAAAAATATTACGAAACCCCTTTGGTAGCAAAATTTATTCGAATAATATACGAATCGCTATCAAAATATTTATACAAATCCCCGATCTCAAATAAAGCCAAACAAAAAATAAACAAATGTGTGAAATCCAAAGCAAGTAAAACGCAAAGATGTATTTATTTACGTTTTGTATAATCAATTCTATTTCGTCTGTACTCTTTCGCTTTTTTTGTTTTTTTTTGTTTAGTATATTTGCAAAGGTGTTGTATAATGTCAGCGACAACCTCGCTCTTGCGTCCCCCTTGAACGAATTTTTATAGTCGGTTGCCAAGAAATATATATAATATATACGCATATTTGTAAATAATTGTACCTATATGTTTTGTTTCAATTTAATTTAAAATTAATTTCTCTCTCGCTTTAATACTCGAGTGAAAGATGTATCCTAAATTAGCGATAGAAGCTCAGACAAAGTGCAAAGTCTAGCCATAAACAAAGTATATCTTCAAACAAACAACAGCTGTGTGCAAATCATATAAGCTGACAGAAGCAAAATAAATAGAGCCAAATACATGAGCTCCAAACGTTCTAGAACCATTTGCTTTGAGTTTATCTTATCTGAATAATTCAACCCATCAAGAGTATAGCGACAATCCTAAAGCACGGGGCTTGTTTTCTTATCGACAAGCTGCAGAAAGTGAATTGCTTTGTAATTTGAGCAGCTGCCCCAACGTCCATGTTTGAAAATGTCATTTAAGTGAACTGATTGTGTGAATCGGCTAATCTCCGCAACAAAATTGCAAATAAATATACAAAAAAAACACTCAGGCAAAGTTCCAAATGGCTCACGTGAGAAAGAATTTTGTTATTTAGCTTTTTCTACATATATGTTTTGGAATCATCGTGAAATTCAGTTCGAGACCCATGAACAATGATAAACCGTCAGCATTGACGTAAGGCGGGCAAAAGACTTGAATAAACTACAACAAAAATTTCCCAATAGCAGTTCTCTAAATTTTCTTTATTTTCTACTATATATCCGATTGCATACAGAGCGTGCGAAAGCAACAAAAAAGAAAAGCAACGCGTGACTTTGATCTTGGCCTTCAAATTATAGACGCTATCTTTAAGAGTCGATGGAGCCGATAGAGGGTGGGTGAGGGTTTGTTTGAGGCTATAATATGATCTAGATGTTTTCCAAACTGAGCGATGTGAAACGATACATTTCTAAGGGTGTTAAAAATAAATGACTACATTATTTTATATCCATTAGCTTATTAGTTGTATTGTTATTAGTTGTCACGAAGCAATAAATAAAATCTAATTGTTTAATGAGTTAAAAGAAAAAATCTATTTAAATTTGTTAATTTTGTTATTTTGTGAAGTAAATGTTTTTAAATTTGTTTTGTAGATAGAATTTGTAGAATTTAACTAACGAATGCTTTTCCAACATTTGTATATTAATATACATTAATGAAAACCTTGATGGAACAACAATATAACTAATCACATGGTTCGCATGCCCGATTTGCGCACTTTGGATATGATATAACTGTTATTAATATAGTATGCATTTATATAACCTTTGCATCATAATGCATATAGAGCTTATTCAGTCGGATACTGTTAATAGATAAAAACAAAGCCGTCAGATAAGGTCTACGACTCACTACGTGACTACAAACTGATCGAACCAGCTAATCAATAATCCTGATAAGTCACGAGCGAATATGATTGCACCAGAATGATGACTTCTTGCAGTTTAATTAAATCATATTAATAAGAATTAGGAAACAACCATTAGCGATAAAAAAGAGCGAACGTCAATGACAATGGGCCTGCAACGTCTTTTGGACCTTGTTTGCCCCTCCGCCGGTTTCTATAAATACCACTTTTATTGATCAAATAGCAACAGTCTAGAACCACCCTCGTTGGCAGGTTTGGGTTGAAGGTCTGGGGCATGGGGCGCCAACCTTGATGTGTGCAACGAGCCAACCCGGCAACGATGTCACCAAAGTTGCGTCGGATTTTAATTAGCCAAAGTGACAGTACGGATATAGGTTGTGTTTTCTATGCCCAATACAATGGAATCTTTAAAACTAACTAAACAAAGGCATACCCGAAAAGTATACCAACATAACATTTAGTTAACTACTCATAACCACATGTTGTATATGACATACTTAACTTCTTATAGTCGCAAATCGTCAGACTAGGAATAGAAATACTAGATCCTTCTGTATTTTCAGATTAGTCAGCTCATATTATTCTTTCGCTAACCCGCTGTTTTTCCATTTTCGCTTACAGCACACAAAACGCACCGGATGGGTGCTGCGTGATGTCAACGACTGCGAATCGATTTCGGGCCACATGTACAGGATGAGCATGCTGACCTTCCTGCTGGATGGCAGCGAGGGACTGAATCAGATCCGCTGTATGGAACTGGCATTGGTACACGACTTGGCGGAGAGTTTGGTGGGCGATATAACGCCCTTCTGCGGGGTTTCCAAGGACGACAAGCGGGCCATGGAGTTTAAGGCGATGGAAGATATTTGCAAGTTGATCGAGCCCCGTGGAAAGCGCATTATGGAACTTTTTGAGGTTGGTTATTCAGCAAGATTCTCTTTCTCGTGGATAGTAGACTTATGTAATCCAATTTTCAGGAATACGAGCATGGACAGACTGCAGAAAGCAAGTTCGTCAAGGATCTGGATCGCCTGGACATGGTTATGCAAGCTTTCGAGTACGAGAAGCGGGACAATTGCCTTTTAAAACACCAGGAGTTTTTCGACTCAACAGAGGGCAAGTTTAACCATCCGTTCGTAAAGAAGCTGGTGAACGAGATCTACGAGCAGAGGGATGTCCTGGCCAAGGCCAAGGGAGCCACACCTCCGCCGACCATTGAGGTGCCCAACATGGAAAGGTCCACGAAACTGGCCAACGGGCATGACGGCTCAAGTTGAGCGTTATTCTAGGAACCTGTCTTAGGCTAGCACATGAACACATCCTCATATATAAACCACCACGCTCTTAATTTGTAAGCCAATCCAACTAACAAACGTTAAGCCTACCTCGACACGCTCATAGCTAGATCTAACTTTTAACACACTAATTTATTGCGAAAGAAACGGAAAAGATGGAACCGATGGGAAGTAGCTATCCAATAATCTGAACAAACAAACACCTGTTGAACACGTCTCCTTAGTTCAATTTCCTTTAAGTTAAGCGTAAAGTTGCGGATCGAGTTTTATCTAATTATTCAATTGATCTGACTTAGAAACACAATTGTACATAACTAAAACGAATTGTAGTTTATTTTAAAAGTATAATGACCATTGACGAGGCGAACTATTGTAAATGTTGTCCTATAGCAATTTTATTCAAATGCCGAACTTATAAATCAAAATGTAAGACCAGAATCAAAATCAAAATACTTGATTTTTAATAATTTGTTGGCACCTGCATTACTTTTAACCTTGTACCGAACAATTGTCACCAAAATTAATATAACATTGTGAATTAGGCAATTATAAAGAATGCAGTCACGCTTCAGACGTGGCTAAAAGACAAATCACACATTTTTTGATTGCTCACAAAATTTAAACTTTATTGGCGAAGCATAGAAAAATAATCCAAAGGGGTCGGAAGCTGCAGCTCTTATCGGACACATTGGCTATGTATTCTGAAACAAATTACAGTTACTTATCTTTAAAGATTCAAGTGTTCTTAGGGCAAACAAACCTTCGATGACAATGAACTGGCTGTCGCGGGTGGAAGTTTGATGCGAATGCTGCCCATGCTTCTTGGCTTTATCTGCGGATCAATATTGGCTTTGTCTATGGGATTATGTAACCGAAACTAGAACCGACTTACGATGCACTGTTATAATCCGATCTGTTTGGCCCATCGCATTCTTTGCCCTGCATTTGTACTCTCCAAAGTCTCGCTTCGTAATCGGTCGCAGGGTGATCCGCATCACGATTCGGTGGACGTGGTCCACTGTGACCGACTCATAGGAACCTCCTTGCAGCAATTCGGAGCCCCTCAGCCAGAAGTTCACCGATGCCGGCTGCGATTCTGTGATGCACTCCAGCGTCAGCTTCTGGCCCAGACCCACGTAGATGGTGTCGTATCGAGTCCAGATTGTCGGAGCAACTGCACGGGGTATAAAAATGGGGTTCAATTAATACTATAAACTGATTGAAAGCATCTCACTTACAGTTGACCACCAACATGACACGTTTGCTCACCGTGGGTGGCACCCCGTTGGAGGCGATGCAGAGATAGGCGCCCATGTGGGAGCGCTGCACCTGCCACAGCGTGAGATTCTGACCCTCCACGCTGTACACCTCCAGATCGCCATCGTCTGAAAGTAAGAGCGGAGACGAATCCTCTCGACGCCAGGTTATCGTGGGCAAAGGAACTCCTGTCGCACTGCAAGTGAGGGTGACGTTGTCTCCCGAGGAACGAACCACATCCTGACTGGTCTGGTAGTCCACAATATCGGGTGGGACCACCACATCCAGGTAGCCCATTTGGCTCTTCATGGGATCTGTGTTGATTTGGCACATGTACCTACATTTAAGAGAATCAAATTAGTTTAAAATGGTTTTTAAATGGGTTTTTAAGATAAATAGCAAATAAATGAATGTCCTGGATTTATTCGATTTATTATATCGTACCATCCGCGATCCGATTCCTGGACGTCTCTAATTTTCAGCTGCCATATGCGATGCTCCGTGTGGGAGATGGCGATGCGATGGTTCTTGGTGATGACATGGTTCTGGATGCTCAGAATCGTCTGCGTGTCCACTCGCAGCCAGGCCACCTTGAAGCTAACTAAATCGTGGACAATACACGTGAGCAACGCATCCCGTCCCACGGGAACTGTTGAATTGTTGATGGGTCCGCTGAACTTGGGATCCGCTGGAAAGGATGAAGAGGACACCAAAAGCAATTGGTTGACATTTATGGCTTTCATCATTAGGGCGCTAAATGGGGCGGACACAGTACAACTTCTGGGCGCCTTTTGGGGTGGTTTATGGGGCTTGCAAATGTTAGACACTGGCATTTGGTCTGTTTCCATTTCAAGGAACTCAGGCGCACAAATTTAATTCAATTAAAAAATAACCTTTTTTAAATGTGTGGCTTTTTAATCCACAGTTATCAGGATAATTATTTCATTTCTTTTTCTCACACATTTCTGCGTGTGTCTGCAGAATGTCAACAGCCTAAGCTGAAATTGTTCAACATTTGCCAGATGGCCGCCAAAATGGTCAACGATATTTAAAAACTGTCCACGGTCATAAATTTGTTGAGGTTAACATTAAGCCGAGACAGCAGCAAATAATCCAACAATTAGGCAAATTAACTGTTTATTAGAGATGACAGCTTCTTTTTGGTTGCCAAACTTAACTACATAGATTTAAGAAAACTTTTTTAAAAATTCAAATATTAAAAGAGATTTTTTAGCTACTCATATTCAACAAGTTTTTCATTTCACATCGTTAAAAATAGTTTAATAATAACGCCTTAACTTAAATATTAAAAAAAAATGTAATAGATAAACTACGTGTATAAAACACTTGAAAGTTCTGTTTATTTATCATCAATTTTATAGAGTATACTTTTGCAAATTGGTAAAACTCCTCAGGGAGTAATTTTCCCTTGTTTATGGCTATGCCGCAATTACTTTATTTTTTCCTTTGAAAAAATCCTAAAATTATTTTGAGTATGCGGTCCGAAAGATAATAAGTGTCACTTTTAAAAAACCTTAACATCAAAACAAACCATGAATCCGTTTTCCTCTAATAACTCCGGAAAGTTGGCCAATTTCAGCATTTTTCGAACTTTGAGGTCCTTGTGCTAAGAATCCTTGCGTAGGGGAACTTTTTGGAAAACGCAGTTTTTCTTGGGAATTCGTAACGAATTCGAAGCAATAGCATCCATCGAGGTAAATTTTAGATGTTACATAGTGTAATTCGTCTAAATTTCTTCATTGATTGTCATATTAATTTTTGGAACTTTCAGAACTACCTGTTTTTCGAACTGCTGAAGTTCACATGGTATGTTTCAATATATTATCGGGATTTGCATAGCCCAAGTCGTTGGATCCCTTTATTCTTGGACTCAAACCCTACTCTTCGGGTACATTTTTGATTTGGCTCAACTTGAGTCCCATCGCAATCATTTTCATTCAAACTGCCCAACCGCAAGACTTTGACATTTGCCGTCAGGCAACTTAACCACCAGAGTTCCGACCGCAAACCGACCTCAGACCATCGCAAACACATCGCCGGGAAGGAGGCAGGAAAAATGGAAAAAATCACATCACATGCCTAACAAGTAGCATGACTTTGTGGCGAGGAGACGAGGTATTCGGCGGCTCCTCATTCCACACACCACAAATACCTAAATTACAATTATGAGCAAATAATAACCCGAAAAAATGCAAAAATCTAATAGAGTGGTTTGGGGCAGGTGCCAGTACCTGGAAAATTGTAAAAAGCTGGCTACACCTTTACATTTCGCCCCCCTCCCCACGAATTGATTGCGTTGCGGGTGTGGGCGGGTCTCCACCAAACTAGCATCAAATTGGGGGAGCCTACGATGCCATGCCATATAGCCTATAATTTGCGATTATGTTTGGGTCTGGGCCCTGGCCAAAGTAGGGTGTTTTGGGTCCGAGTCGGGGTTCCGTTCCGCCTTTCGTCCCTTTAAATGTGAGAGACGCCATTGCTTGACTGCTTTCAGTTGATATGGTTTCTGTTTTTGTTGTTATTGCAATTTGGCTATTGCATGTTTGCATATTGAAACATTCCGAAGAAAGGGACGAGCGAGACCTTTTAAACCATAAAGCACATCGTATTTGCACTGAGAATAAAAATGCCCTAAGTGGTAGGTATCTTAAAAAGCTTATTGGGACTCTACTCAATGCCATACCATTTATTAATCTTCATCTTAGATGATAGATAGTCTTGCTTAATGGCGATCCAGAATTTACATATTGTATTTTATATACATTTTTTATTCAAAAGGGATTAAAAAAACAGGGAAAATAAATTAATTCTAATAATATTTGTTAAATATATTACCATGCGCGTATCCAAAGGATGATATGGGTGAAAAATTTAAGAAATTTCGGTATTCAAAAGATATGCAACCAAAAATTGTTCTAACCCCCACAACAAAGTCCTTTGTATATTACATTTCCTTGAATCAAACTTCTCTATAAGATAAGGGCCGTTTTAAAAGGTTCAAAGTCTTCTTTTTCTTTGGAGCCCCTTAACTGATTTGTTAATTGTTTTCAGTGCATATACATAAGGCCTTGCTTACTTATATATATTTTGTAATGTAATTTCGCGTTTAACTTTTTCGCCACTACACGCCTTTGTTGTTGGCGCTTTTCATAGAGGAAATTGACTATGAGTTGTTAAATATATTCCTGTTTTCTTGCACGATTTGTATCGCTGGCCGAAGGCTTAAGTCGTAATTTCCCCATGAATTCCCTGCAAATCCGGCAGGGTCCCTTCCCCACGCCGTTGAACTTGAAACGGAAAGTGAATGTCCTGTCTCCTGTTAGACACTCCAACCGTCTGCAGGCGAGTGCAGGCGAAAAGAATCACAATCAGCACGCAATGTCTGCCAAAAAAAAAAATGGTAAAAACATGGAAAATAACCCACTGCAGTGCCTGTAAGACCCGCAACTCCCACCCAAAAACGCGGCACTTCAGCGGCAGAAACCACCAGCCACGAATAGAAAAATGAGAATAACGCAGAGTGCAATAGGAAGTGGGAAAACGTCGCCTTTCCGCGACAGTCTGTCTGCCTGCCCGCTGTGAAGGGGGTGGTGGGTGGTTGGGCGGTAGAGGTTTCGGTTTTGGGGCGGAACATCGTGGGGTGCATCACTCCTTTGAGCCACTTCTCACTTTCTTATCGCACGCTGCGGCTAGTCTGCCAATATTTATGTTTATTTTGCATCTGGCACATTGATTTAAATAACGAATTTCCAATTTTGATATATTTATCGCACTTGGCTCGCCAAAGTCAAGGAAAATTTGTTTTGTTTTTGCCGACCATTTTCCCTGGCGGAAGTTACCCCTCGTTACTCTTCCGCAGCTCTCCTCCGGAAACCCCTACGCCATGTCTGGTCTGGTCTGGGGAATATGTTGGCCACAGTTTATTCACTTATGGACTCGTTGGACTTCCGATTACCAGCTGCCTTCCATTTTATCCGCTGCTACTGGTATTTATACCGCTTTTCGTTAGCACTTTGGCTTTAGATAGTTTGGAGTCAATTAGCTGTGCCTTTTTGGGGTACAAAAGTTTAGCTTGTAGACAGGTTAAAATCTAATTGTTCAAGTTAATTACTTTCGAATAACGTGGCTTTTCCAGCACATTTAGAATATGAAATTTAAGCCACAATAAAATAATTCCAAATTAAATATTTTATAAAAGAAACAAATCAACAATTTGTTGTTTAATTTAATTTGGTTCTAAACTTCAGGGGGCTGTAAAATGTTAAACACAATATAGAAATATTTCTAAATCTGTGAATTTTGTTTTTTAATTGTTTTAAGTTAAAATGCTATAAAAACTTAAAATTACAAAAAAAACGCCATAATTTTTTTGTCAAAAACAAAGAATTTTAGTTTTTAAATATTTTTGATTTGCCAGTAAGCGGAAATTCCACCCGCCATCAAAAATGATTTGATTTCTTTGACACCAGAATGCATCCAAAACATATTTGTTTTAATTACGTTTCTTAAGTTGGCATTTATATTATAAATTACAGGTATGGAAGTTACAAGTCTCTAACATCATTGGTCTTCATTTACCAGCCCATTGAAAATCGTTGGCTACTATCTATCCGTTGTAGTTATAACTATCTTTAAGGATCCTAAATTTTCGGTCGACTTACAATTATTCAACTCCGAGAAGCTGGCCCGGCTGAAGCACAGACACTGCATGAGCAGCAGCCAAATGCTGGCGGGGAATCGCCTACTCATATTCACAAATTCAGCCGCGACCAAAGTGCGAAACTTTTAAAATATTGTTTTCCCCCCTTTTTTATTTTGCCACTTTCACTGGCCAAATAGCCCAAGTTGAACTTCCGCTGCACTAGAGCAAATTTATTTTTTCCGGTCTTTGGGTAAAGTTTTCCTTTCTGCCGATTGCCGTGGACAGACGTCCGCGCACTCTTACAACTGGCCGCGAACTGCGAGCGGAGCTGATAATCAAGTGTCAAAATTCATATTCAAAATTCAAATGCTGCCCGTCGAGGCGCTGGCGTTGCGCATGTGTCCTGCGGCCTTGCGAGGATGGGTGCCTGGATGGGTGGGTGGGCTAGGTGGGCTAGGTGGGCTAGGGGGTTGGGCAGTAGTCAAGGTGCCCCGCAGCCAAAAGACGGAGATGGAGGTATGCAATAGTAAATGTTTCATTCATAAAGCGCCCGGCGTAACATTTTCATATGCACGTGACGGTATCGTGTATGACATGTTGCCGAGGGAAAGTGACACCACATTGGTATTTGAGGGAGGTGGGTGAGAGTGGGAGGGGCGGGCACCATCTCCTTGCCAACTCCAACTACAAAACTCTACCAATACCATTCTAATTAACCCCGAAATTCCGCACATCTCCTGCTAAACTTTCACCTGTCTTCGCATCCTTTGGCATCCTGCCATTTCTGCCACTCTTGCACTTTTCCAACTGGCTCGGTTTGCATGTGTGAGCTTTTTAATAAGTTAGCAATAAGTTCGCTCCGCTATTTGCGCACAATTAGCGCTTTTCAATAGCGATAACAATAATGATAATAAGCAAGCGAAATTTGCTTGATTGTTGTTTTCTCTGGGGGCCCATCTTTTGCTGGCACAAGCAAGATTCTTACGCGTTTGTAGGAAAGAGCTTTACTTACTTAT